>SJYA01000026.1:0-74103 GCA_006410615.1 Neotragus moschatus | reverse complement strand
AGTCACCATCTGCAGTGATTTTGGAGTCCCCCAAAATAAAGTCTGACACTGTTTCCACTGTTTCCCCAGTAGTCCCTATCTCAGTAAATGATTTTTTTCTTTTTATTAAATAGTATTGTATTTCTGTCCAACTAGTTGCTGAAGACAAAACATCTGGGAACACTCCTTGTTATTTCCTTCTCCTTATTCCTGACCTCCAATCACAAAATTTTTTTCATTACATGTATTAAGCATTTCTCTACAAATTAAAATCACAATGAAATATCACTTCACCCCTGTCAGAATGGCCCTCATCAAAGAGTCTACAAATAACAAATATTGGAGAGGATGTGGAGAAAAGAGACCCTTGTATACTGTTGGTGAGAATGCAAATTGGTGCAGCCACTGTGGAAAACAGTATGGGAGTTCCTTAAAAAGCCAAAAATAGAGTTACCATATGAGGCAGCAATTCACTACTGGGTGTACATCTGGAGAAAAATGAAAACACTAATTTTAAAAGATGCATGCACCCCAGTATTCATAGCAGCACTACTTACAATAGGCAAGATGTTGATGCCCGTTGATAGATGATTAGATTAAGGTGTCATATGCAAACGAAATGGAATACCACTCAGCCATAAAAAGAATGGAATATTGCTATTTGCAGCAGTGTGGATGGATCTGGAGAATATTATGCTTAGTGAAATATCAAAGACAAATTATACATGGTATCACTCATGTTGAATCTGAAAAAATAATACNCTTACAATAGGCAAGATGTTGATGCCCGTTGATAGATGATTAGATTAAGGTGTCATATGCAAACGAAATGGAATACCACTCAGCCATAAAAAGAATGGAATATTGCTATTTGCAGCAGTGTGGATGGATCTGGAGAATATTATGCTTAGTGAAATATCAAAGACAAATTATACATGGTATCACTCATGTTGAATCTGAAAAAATAATACAAATGAATGTACATACAAAAGAAACAGATTCATAGATATAGAAAACAAGTTTATGGTTACCAAAGCAAAACCATATGGGATTAACAGATACAAACTAGTATAAAACAGAGAAGCAACAAGGATTTATTGTATGAAAAAGTGAAAGTTGCTCAGTTGTGTCTGACCCTTTGTGACTCCATGGGTTATACAGTCCATGAAATTCTCTGAGCCAGAATACTCGAGTGGGTAGCCGTCCCCTTCTCCAGGGCATCTTTGTAATTCAGGGATCAAACACAAGCCTTCTGCATTGCAGGTGTATTCTTTACCAGCTGCACTACCAGGGAAGCCCTTTATTGTATAGCACAGGGAATTATATTCAATATAATAATCTGTGATGGAATATAATCCACAAAATAATGAATCATTTTGCTGTACACTTAAATACTGTAAGACATTTACACTGATTAAAAAAAAAAAGCATTGAACATTTCTCAAACTACTGCCAAAATTATTTGATCTCCTAGCTTCCAAGCTTGTTCTCCTTCTAAACTATTCTCTAAACTACAATCAAGATATTCTTTATAAAGTGTAAATCTGCTAATATTCTGTCTAAAACCATCCAATGGTTTCCATTGTTATTAGAATAAAGATTTTTTTTTTTGACATTGCAGCCTTAAGTAAGCTGCCTGTTTATTTCTCCAGGTTAACTTTGCAGCTGCTGACCAGACCTCTCCCCATCAAATCTGATTTTGGCTCCTCAGAGCCCTCCTCTTGAGTAGGCTCTGACATTGGGCTCTGCCCTTGGTCTGCTTAGTCCAGTTTTAGCAAAAGTTCTGAGTCAGTTAGTGAAAATCTCACCTTTGGTATCTGAACATTCTCTATTATATTTGATAAAATTCCTCATACTCCACTGTCAATGTCTTCCTAGCCCTGCCCTGCCTGCAGTAAGAATCCTGTTGAGTCAGTCTATTAAGAAATATTCTTATTATCCCTGAGGTTTTCTCTTAGTAATTTTCTATTCATTGCTGCTGCTAAGTCTCTTCAGTTGTGTCCGACTCTGTGTGACCCCATAGATGGCAGCCCACCAGGCTCCCCCATCCCTGGGATTCTCCAGGCAAGAATACTGGAGTGGGTTGCCATTTCCTTCTCCAATACATGAAAGTGAAAAGTGAAAGTGAAGTCGCTCAGTCATGTCGGACTCTTTGAGACCCCACAGGACTGCAGCCTACCAGGCTCCTCCACCCATGGGATTTTCCAGGCAAGAGTACTGGCGTGGGTTGCCATTGCCTTTGCTATTCATTGCTACTTGGCTATAACTCCTCCTCCCATCCCCATCATTGTATTTTTAGTTGAGTCCTGTCTTTCCCCTACTACAAAATCCCCATTGCACCAATCACTTTTGAATTTTCCTGTCTTTAATGAATGTCATGAATAATTTTTCCTTTACTACTACTCTATAATCTTTTAGCTTTTGCTGAACTGGACTTCTTTCTTCTGCCTCAGGACTTCTGCACATGTGATTCCTTTGACTGTGACTTTGTTTTCCCAGGTTACTACTGTTCTTCAAACTAGGCATCATTTTGTCAAAGAAGTATTCCCTGAATCCCAAAGCTATTATTAGCTCTCATATTGGATGTTCCACGATGCCCTTTATTTCTTAACACTCTTCACACTTGTAATTTGTTTTTCATTGTGAACCTCAAAGAAAGATAAAGGCAATGTTGGCCTTGTTTGTCAATGTGCCCAACATTAATATTTACTAGTATATAGTAGACAGTCAGATATTAGTGAAGGTATGAGTAAACACACAGATAAGAAAAACAGAAAAAACTCACAAATATACCAAGAATGGATTTTCCTTATGATAATTAACTTTATTTGCATTTATAACTTTAATATAGCACTAATAATACAAAAGTCAAAGACTGACTTAATATTTAATTTCTATCAATTACAGTTTTGGCATCATTAAACCACATGAAATCTTTTCCTAAGAAGATCCTCTAACAAGACTACTTTGACTAATATTCTAAAATATTAATGATGGTACTGACTTCCTGGTTCATCAGTAGGCTACAGAACATATTTGCAAAACATATTTATTTGTTTAAACAAACTCAACAAATCAGACTTGAAGTCAGAACATAATACTGCATGTGAGTTGGTAGTGTTCTTCTCTTCTAGCATCTACATTAGCAAAGTTTCAGTGGGACAAAACAATCTTAGATAACAAAAAAAAGTAACTTAAGCATTTTGCTTTCTTTTTGTGGAGCTTCTAGTCACTATGGACACTTGAGAGAAATTAGCTGCTTTGGCTTTCAGAGCTTTTCTAAAGTATTTAAAAATTGACTGAAGGCTAGAGGAAGGGGCTAAGTTGTGTTTTTCTGTACCAGCAGAAACTGTAGGAAACTCCTTTTTCAAAACGGTTGTTGCAGGTTTATCCAAAGGCTTCGGACTTGTCACCCATTCACGGCAGTGCTGCTTTATCCATTCTAATAACTGGACATCGCTTCCCAACTGGTGTCCTACATGATGTTCAGAGTCAATAAGTGCAACAGCGTATACTTTGCTCATCACATCCCACTTTTTACGAACAAGCAAGTCCATAAAAACCGAGCCTCCATAACCATGTACAATGAAGGCAACATCCTTGCCTTCAGTCTTTGAAATGAAGTAATCCCAGATATAAGCCATGTGTTCTTCAGGGGTGTTGCTGCATCTTTTTGGAATACATTGGAGAGACTGCTGGAGAGAGAAAAAGCTCTCTGTCTGAACCATTTTTCTGGAAGAGAACTCAACATTTTGTGTTAAAAGGCCTTTCCACTCTTTTCCTGTCTGCTGGTCCACAAAATTGTCATTGGGGTTTAGCACAATTACATCATAATGTGCGTGCAATGCCATTTGAATACATGGTATCTGACTTCCATGTTGGAGACCATGATGTATTATTGCCTGCTGACTCCACTGACCAGCTCTAAAGACCCCATGGTCTTGAAGGAGGACAAGAAGAGCAGAATGATGATTTGATAATGCGCTCTCACTCATGAAAAAGAAGCTTCTTGGTTCCTTATCAGCGTCTGGTGGGATATATACTTTTTGTAATTTGCACACTTTTTCCAAAAGTTCATAAATGTATTGTTCAAGCAAATGGCCAAGGGCCCAGTATCGCTTGCTATTCCTCTCTAGGACATTTTTATAATAGTTAAAGGCAAAAGGCCCATGTGTCTCAGTGTGTCTCAATTCAGCTTTTTCATTGAAGTCATATTTAAGTTCTTCTAGTAAGTCAGATTGTTCAATAAATTTTCGGAAGCTCAGTTTCTGAGTCACTGGTAACCACTGAAAGTAAAAAGCAGTATTATGTCAGTACTAGAAAAAAAAATACAAATTTCATCTTGCGTAAGTCTTCCTGTGGGAGATCATGTTAAGCACTTTATGAAGACATTAGGGCTTCCCTGGTGGCCCCATGGTACAGAATCTGCCTGCCAATGCAGGAGACACAAAAGATATGGTTTTGAACCCTGGAATGGGAAGATCCCTTAGAAGAGGAAATGGGAACCCATTCCAGTATTCTTGCCTGGGAAATCCCATCAACAGGGGATCTTGGAGGGCTACAGTCCGTAGGGTTGCAAAAAGAGTCAGGCACAACTTAGTGACCAAACAGCAAACATGAAGACATTAATATTTTAACCTATGGTAGAGATTTTAACTCAAAATAATTGTGAAAAATGCAAAGTACTGAGAAGCTGAATACACTAAGGGACAATGGATAGACCATATATAAAAACAGAACTCTGACCCACAATCTGCAGCAACTTGCCCAGGAAGTAAATCTCTCATGTACAATAAATAGCCCTGGAAGCCAGTCTTACAAGTCAAAATCTCAGGAAGTGAGAGTGCTTACTTCTGTGACTATCTGAGAAGTCACACAATAACTTAACTTCTGTCACAGCTGGCCCCAAATGGCCAAGACTTGATTGGTATTTACTTACTTATTTGGCTGTGCCCAGTCTTAGCTGTGGCATGCAGGATCTTTAGTTGCAGCATGTGGGATCTAGTTCCCTGACCAAGGGTTGAACCCTGGGATCCCCTGCATTGGCAATGTGGAGTCTCAGCCACTGGACCACCAGGCAAGTCCCAAGACTTGGTTAATAACTTGGTTAATAACTTATAGCTTCCGTAATTTTTATCCCTGCTTCCAACTTAGGACCCACCAGAGAAAGCCAGATAGGCACCCCTAACCAGCCACACAGGATGCCTCCCTTTTAGTTAGCTTGCAGACAGCTTCCTCATGCCATTATGGTCCAATCAGGACATGCCAGCAGCCTTCCCTTTTTTTCCACTACAAAGCTTTCCCGCTCCTCTGTGGGCCCTTGAGTCACTGCCAAAATGCAAGTGATGGTGGCTGACTCCCTTGCTATAGTGAGCTCAGAATGAATAGATTTTGTTTTTCTCATTTGGTTAGTCTTTATCTCCACAGTAAGCATTTAAGTATTTTTGCTATTAAATAAATGGCAGGGGATGGCAGTAGATGTGAAATGTGAACCAGGCACTGGAGATTATGATCAACCTATCTAATAATAGAAGATATGGTTATTCTAATGTTTGAAACTAAACATGACTGAGAAGTTAATTTAGTTATTGTAGTCATAGCCCAAAGGGAAAGAAAAGTCCTTGAAAGGTTAAGTCCTGGGAGGAAAAAAACCTCAATAGACTTTATTTTTGGGGAGAAAAAAAAAAGGTTAAGTGGTTTGTGCTAAAATCAAACTGTTAAATAAATGATTAGGTATTGAGGCTATGTGACTCAAATTCATGTTCTTAACAAATACATTAATACTCTTGCTCCTGTATTTCTGAACACTCGCACTAGCAACCACAACCCACTTCCAATAAATAGCACTTAAAATGATTTTCAGTGCCACTCAAGCTGCTATCAAGGCTTAAGGTAAAATCAAAACAGTGCTAGCTTGCTTTGATTTCTTAACTCTTTTCTCACTTTCTGAATCTGACTCCCATATCCAACCAGCACTTTGTGAAGTTATTTGGTTATCCAAATTATCCAACCTATATAGACTGCTATTTCCTATTCTTTTAAAAAATTTTCCTTCCAGTGTTGATGATCTCAGGTGCTATTATGTAATTTATATCTTTTCCTAGAGTGCAAGTGACAGATAGGAGCCTCTGGAACTAGATTAATTGATTTAGGTTTAAATTCTAGGTCCAAATTTTAAGTTGAATTACTTTCAGCTGGTTTCGTAACCTCTATCAGTTTCAGTTTCTTCAACTTCTGAGTTTTAGTTTATGCGATCTAAAACAGCAATCGTTATTACCCTCTATCCTGCCACTCTGCTTTATTTTTCATCATAGCCTACATTACCACCTGATACATAATTGTATATTTAAAAATTGTCTCTCCTCACCAGAATAAAAGCTCTATGAGAACAGGAACTTTATTTAACTAACTGCTGTATTTACAGTACTTGGAACAGTATCTGGGATATACAAATAATTTTTCAATGCATAAATCCAAAATAGGATAACATTTCACAAGGCTGTTGTGCGAATTAAATTAATATAGAGAAAAGCCATTTTATGCAGTGTCTCACACATGGAAGTTTCTGTAAAATAAGACAGGATGATCTTTTTGAGAAATGTGAAATAAAACATCTCTCTTGCCCACCCTTTCTTATTCACTCAACATCGTGATTTTTTTCCACATGAATAAGCACGGTCCCAGATCATTCATTTTACCAATTTATAGTGTTCCATTGCTTGAAATATGCCATGGTTTAACCATTATTCTGTTGAAGAACTTTAAGGCTGCTCCAGTTTTCCATGATTATAAACAAAGTGGGCTTCCCTGGTAGCTCAGCTGGTAAAGAATCCGCCTGCAATGAGTGAGACTGGGGTTCAATTCCTGGATTGGGAAGATCCCCTGGAGGAGGGCATGGCAACCCACTCCAGTATTCTTGCCTGGAGAATCCCCATGGACTGAGGAGCCTGGTGGGCTACAGTTCATGGGGTCACAAAAAGTCAGACACAACTAAGCGACTAAGCACATAAACAAAGCTGCAATGAACATTCTTATAGCTATATTTTTTGTGCACATATCAAGAGTTTCTCTAGGCAGTATGCCTACAAATGGAATTTCTAAGTCATGTTGACATCTTCCATTCTACCAGATACTGCTAAATTGCTCTCCAAAAGGAGGGTCTGTTTTATAGGTTGGCATGGATAAGGTTTGTACAGAAAAGCAGTAATCTCATATCTAAAAATACTTTGCTTACTCAGGTACTATGCTGAAAACTGCTCTTTTCTCTACTGAAATAAATAGAATGATAACCTAGTATGTAAAACTCAATGAACTAAACCTAAATCAACTAAACTAAACCAAAGAACTAAAGAATGTTGTTAGCTAACTTTTCTTTCAATAAGAGTAAAACAAAATCAGTATTTTCTAATAGCATGTAGTATATGGCATTCAATTCCTCTTTTTCACCTTTGTTAAGTGCTTTTGTACCTACTTTGAGAAACAATTCTCAGGGGAAAAGAATGGGAGTTTGCAACCTGGATAACCAATGTGGCACACTGATAAATAAAGGACACGTATTTTAAGTGGAGAGAAAAGGAGCAAGGTGCAGAGTATCCTGTAGAATGAAAAGGTAGACAGTTCTTTACAATTTATTGTAGTTTACATTGCTTAGCTAATAACTTCAACATGTAACTCTCCGCTGAATTCATATCTAGCTGTTCCTTGATATATTTAGTCACCAACCAAACCTATTTATATTCAGATTGTACTTAAAGTTAATTCACTTGGGAAGAGAAGGGTCATTTTTAGTTTAAGCTCTCCTCAAAGAAATTGTTACTTAAGGGGTAAAATAAAGAGTTGATCAATTTCACACTGCCATCATGTCCTGAAACTATTAAAAAAATCATACCCACTGCTTTTAATTGTATAGTCAAAACAAAAACAGAATATCTAATTTAAACACTTTATATACATTTTTAACACTCAATAAAGAACCATACTCATTAAGATCAAACCTGTCCATCCTCTCCTATAAAATACTGGGCTGATGAATTTCTAATCTCAAACAGTCTTAATTTAAAAGGCTCTATACATTGTGAGCTAAACATACATAAAAGAAATGACCTTATCTACAAACATACTAAGGGAATCATTCACTTTTTTTGAATGATTCACTTATTTTAAAAGTTCACAGTTCACTTATTTTAAAATAAGGAAGCTTTCACCTGAACATCATAAAACACCGTAAAACAAAAGATCATGTAATTAGTCTTTCATAAAGTGCAAAGTGAGATTGTTAAATGACTCCCTCAAAAGACTGAACTTTTTAGTTCTTTAAGTTGTTTGCAATACAACTACGCAGTAGATACTGTAAAAACAATAAAATACTGGTTTAAAAAGCAAATTTCAAGTTTTTGAGCTTAAAGGTCATTTATCTTCAAATATGTTATTCAAAAGCAGCTCCATTCAAAGAAACAAACTGACTCACTGTCTTTATTAACAGAAATGCTATATTTGGTTGAATGACAAGTTTAAATGATATGTTTCCAAGTTGACTAATATTATTTCTTATAATGTCATTTCTAATAGGTTGACTTACTGCTAACTTTAAAACCATTTACTTTTAAGGAAGCTTTGGACAGAAATGGATTAGGCTTACTTAAAATTTGCTTTTTTATGTTTCCATCTCTTACCTCTATTTCCATCTCTTTCCAGCTCTGTTTCATATAATATCAGCTGATGAATCAAGCCAGCGTCATTCTGGAGTAAAATCATTCAATTAAAAAAGTTGATTTATATAATAAAATTCAGATGTTTTTCAGTAGGCAGTGTTTTTATTTGCTAAAAAGAAATAAACTGAGCCTCTAAATGAAATCCTTGTAGTGAATTTCATTCTCAGCAAGCCCTGACGTATTTCTGCTTTGCAGCCATTCTGACCTTTCTAGACAATCCCCCTAGCCCAACAGGCTTTATCACTGGAGACTTACCCCTAGCTCCAACACAGACGACACAGTAATTAAAAAGTAAGACTAAAGAAGCAAAAGTCAGGCTCTAGCGGTGAATTGAACAAGTTAAGTCCCATTACCAGCCTTGGCAAGATGGGGGAGAGGGGAGCGGATGTTAAACTGTTGGAACATTCCAGTATCATTTGCCTCTAACTAGAATGCTCTGTGTTATTTTGTTAAACTTACTATGATTAAAGTTTACCCACTTAAAAATAAGTATTCAAATATGTACTTTATGGCTAATCACATAGAATAATTCTCTAAACTGATGGGTCCTATGAAAGGACTAAAAAAGTAATCAGCCTGAAAGTACTTATCGTTGAGTTCGTTGAAGTCAGGGTTTTTCCCTTAAATACTGTAATAAAAATTAGTTGAACAAATTCATATACAACCACCCATTTTCTAGCATCTCATTATTTTTTTAAAAATTGGGGTCCAGCTTTTTTCCTGTCCTTTAAAAATTATGGATTTGAATTTTGAAGAGATACTATTACTTTTTCCTCAGCTGACTTAATTGATTTCCACTCCAACTGCTAAACTAACAGGCTANTATTTCTCATTCCGCCCCCGCCCCCGCCCCCACTCCGACCCCGGGCAGGTAAAAGCAGCTGCGAAGGAGAGGCGGGGTTTATTAATTGACACTTTCTCGTCTGCTGCTGCTGCTGCTGCTGCTGCTGCTTTATTAATTGATACTTTCTCGTCTGCTGCTGCTGCTGCTAGTCCCTTTAGTCGTGTCCGACTCTGTGCGACCCCATAGATGGCAGCCCACCAGGCTCCCCCGTCCCTGGGATTGTACAGGCAAGAATACTGGAGTGGGCTGCCATTTCCTTCTCCAGACATTTCTCGTCTAAATTGCTGCAAACATCGTGCCTTGCGTGGACTTAGGAGCCCGCCTGCTTAATAACCATTTTCTTTTCGAGACACCCACTTCTTCCAAAAGTGATTAAAAAAGTCTAACAAAGGACTTGAAGCCCTGTTTCGTTTTTTTTTTATTCTCAGGATATTTTTCTTTTTGAAAATGCTTTGCCAGTTAAATGATTATCTTTACTTTTGGGTACTGGATTTTAGAAACACAAAAGAGGGTGTTGTGAGAAGTCAAGTGGAGCTCCTCCCAGTCAGCAAGTTTTCTTTAAAGATCTCGTCCTTTAAGGGTACCTTAGTTCCAGTATTAAGTCCTGTGGACCTACCAGAGGAGGAGGGAGCAGGGGCCCTTTGATAAGCTTATAATCTAGTACACTAACACACAACGAATCATTTCATTTTCTTATTTCTTAATGTGCCATCTGTTGTTGAATAGATAGTTTTAACAATTCTAAATTTATTTAAGAGTTCCTTTGTGGCAGTGCATCTCAGACTTTTTATGGCTGCAAAGAAGCGTGAGCAAGGATCTCTGGGACATTGCCTGAAGCAGCGGAAAACCTGAAATTCCTTTTCATAAGCAACCAGTGTTACCATTTGTGTGTGTGTGTGTGTGTGTGTGTGTGTAGTCTAGATATATTCTTTGCCTTTGAAAGTATATGTATGTATTATATTAGTATATATGTATATATATAGGGCTTCCCAGGTGGTGCAGTGGTGAAGAATCCTCCTGCTAATGCAGGAGTTGCAGGAGACGCGGGTTAGGTCCTTGGGTGGGGAGGATACCCTGGAGTAGGAAATGGCAACCCACTACAGTTCATGGGATCTTGAGTGGGACATGATTGAACACACACGAATTCAGATTCCTGTGTGTGTGTGTGTGTGTGTGTGTGTGTGTGTCTGTGTATGTGAGGCATGAGCAAGGAGGGGTGGCCTAGCCAAAAAGGATGCAAGCTGATCTCTAAGTCCCATCCCAGACACACCCAGGCGCTCACACATTTGCTACAAAATAACCACGGTGTAACTTCTCCAATTCTAGCACGTGCACCCTGGGATACAGTGGATACAAACTAATCACAGGGGCTTCCTCAAGTACCCTTAGGCAGCTAGGAGCCCATTAAGGGTTTGTGAGCATTCTACACATATATACATCTGATTATAACATTGAATTATGGGAAGACATACACAACAGAGCCTGCTGTTATATATAAGTTGCATTTGTCAATTGGCCTTGAGCGAATGCCCATGTGCATTCCCTTTCATTGATTCATTGATTGTTGGTGGGTACGAGCCCTATATTTGCACAGGGCACAACCAAAAGGAGAAGACAGGAAGTATACAGAGGGGGAAGCCAAAAGGAATAGGGAGGATGTCCTTTCGGGTCAGCTGGCTGCTATGTGTTGAGAGTGCCTGTCTAATAAAAGATCTGTCTGCTTGAGCTGAACTGAGCTGTAACTTGTCTTGTTTTAAACCTTTCAAATTTTTGTTATGTAACAACCAAGGAAGAGAAATAAACTGACCTGACATATATATATATGTGTATATATATATATATATGTGTGTGTATATATATATATACACACACGTATATACTCTGTGCGATCCTGTGGACTGTAGCCAGTCAGGCTTCCCTGTCCATAGAATTTTCCAAGCAGTAATATAGGAAGGGTTGCCCTTTCCTACTCCATGGGATCCTCCCACCCCAGGGCTCAAGCCTGTATCTCTTGTGTCTGCTGCATTGGCAGGTGGATTTTTTTTCCCCATTAGTGCCACCTGGAAAGCCATATACATATATACACACATGTGTATGTATGTGTGTGCTTCCAGTAGATCATGTTTGTTTTATTACACTTTTTTCTCCCCTAAAACCTTTAAGTAAAATTGACACATAAGGAAAAGGCAGAATGTTTGTCTAGTGTCATTCGTGTGCTTCCTCACACAGAACTTTAGGAGTAGTCATACCTCACTTTAACAAACACAGCCTTCTTGCAATAAATGCAATTCTCCTTGGCTTAGTACATTGTTTCAGGGGGAAGGGCAAGGTATCAGCATTACTCTTCAGCAAATCCCATCATCTTTAACTGGTTACACTTAGATTTATTTATCTTTTTATTACAGTTAATTTGATGCCAGTAGTTGTAGAAAGTAAAATTTGAAAGTAAANTTGCAATAAATGCAATTCTCCTTGGCTTAGTACATTGTTTCAGGGGGAAGGGCAAGGTATCAGCATTACTCTTCAGCAAATCCCATCATCTTTAACTGGTTACACTTAGATTTATTTATCTTTTTATTACAGTTAATTTGATGCCAGTAGTTGTAGAAAGTAAAATTTGAAAGTAAAATTGTTAATTTTTAAAAGACATTGATAGTTATGGGAGTTATCCCTCTGGAGAGGTTTTTTTTTTTTTTTCTTACTGACTTCCCTTTTGGAGCTGCCCTTTCTGAAAAGTAATTGTTAGTGTAGAATAAAAACCATTTTCAGATCTTATATTAAATAGCTGTCCTCCAGTACTCATCTGGTTTTAACAGATGAATATGAATTTTTTAAAGAATTTTTTTCTTAATTGTGCTAAGTTGCTTCACTTCTGCTTGACTCTTTGCGACCCCATGGATTATAGCCCATCAGGCTCCTCTGTCCATAGGGCTTCTCTAAACAATACAGGAGTGGATTGCCATGCCCTCCAGGGGATCTTCCTGACCCAGTGATCACCCATGTCTCATATCTCCTGCACTGGCAGGCAGGTTCTTTACCACTAACACCACCTGGGAAGCCCTTTTTCCTAATAATGTGTTTTTAATTTTCTCACGTGAATTCTCAGAACAGTCTGTTGGCTTAAAAGGAACCTGAAATCTGTGTGACATTTGTATGCATGCAGTTGCCATTTCATTAGGATGGTTGCTAATGGGGCTTCCCCAGTGGCTCTGCAGTAAAGGATTTGCCTGCAATGTGGGCATCCTCGGTTCAATCCTGGGTTGAAAAGATTCCTTGGAGGAGAAAATGGTAACCCACTCCAGTATTCTTGCCTGGAAATTTCCATAGAAAAGCCTGGAGGGATATAGTCTAAAGAGTCACCAAGAGTCAGATATGACTGATGACTGAATGTACACGTGCATTCTAGGAATAGCTGGAACTTGAATGACTGGAATGACGTTTGTAGTCATGAGACTTTCATAAGTAACCAAAGATAGAAATTTGATTAATAAAACAAATTTTAAGTTAGAGGTATAAGGAAGGTGGATAGAAAAAGCATAGAAAAAGAAAATAAGACAAAGTTTCTTCTGTGAGTCTGTACCGCTGCTGCTACTGCTGCTAAGTCGCTTCAGCTGTGTCCGACTTTATGCAGCCCCATAAATGGCAGCCCAGAAGGCACCCCCGTCCCTGGGATTCTCCAGGCAAGAACACTGGAGTGGGTTGCCATTTCCTTCTCCAATGCATGAAAGTGAAAAGTGAAAGTGAAGTTGCTCAGTCGTGTCCGACTCTTCGAGACCCCACAGGACTGCAGCCTACTAGGCTCCTCCGTCCATGGAATTTTCCAGGCAAAAGTACTGGAGTGGGGTGCCATTGCCTCCTCCAGTGAGTCTGTACTAGGTTTTCCTAAACTCCCTGCTGAGCATGGAAGAATTAAGCATTGCATAGTATACTGCTCAGACCTCTTTTAGTTACAAGTAGCAGAAACGGTTTAAGCTAAATGCAAAACAAATATTTGTGGACTCACGTAATTGGCAACTGTAGGAGCTGAATGGCTTCTGGCTTATTTGTTTTGGGTGCTGGTTCTCAAGGTATGGTCTGGGAATCTCTAGGTTCCCTGAGTTCCTTTTGGGTCTGTGGTCAGACTTTCTTAATTTTAAGGCATGGTTTGCCTTTTCCTCTTAATCTCCCACATATGTACAGAACAGTTTTCCAGAGGTTACATGACTTGTATCGCAACAGAATGAATGCAGAAGCATATAGAGGAAGTCATCTGTCTTTCAGTAAGTCAGATGTTAAAGAGCTGGAAGAAGTGAAATAAGGCCACTCTTCTTAATTTTGGGGAAAATAGAGTTGCTTAAAACATAAAAAATGTTACTATGCAATGTGCTTATTGTTTCTAAATGAATTATTAATAATAGACAGTCCATACATAGAAGTACCACAAAATCTGATTACCTACTTTTCTGGAATATGGTTATGAATCAGGAATTAAATATAAAACACCTCTTAGCATGAGAGGAGAAGGTATTTTTATACGCTAAATCTCACTCATGAGAAGCTTCTGAAAGCTTTCTTTGTATCATATTGTATCTATGTGTTTAAATTATTTATAACCCCAATAGAGATAAATATCTTATTTCCAAGTTCACAGCATATCAAAGTGAATTACATGTGGACACAGATTAAAAATTATTGGCACCAGAGACAGGTTACTGACAGTTGAATGAAATAATAATTTAAGTGCATGGGTCATTCATTCAAGGGAGAATGACCATTGGAAATGTTTAGCAACAGCAACAATATGACAGATATTATAGAGTCATAAATCACAACTTTCAAGTGAATTTTTGAATTACAACAGGGAAGTTGAAGGAAATTTCAGATTGTCAACTGTTCAGGCAACATCTTGGAAATCTTTGTTGATTCTCATTTTCACTTAAGGATAGATAATGTTTTTTGAGTACTTAGGTTCTAAACAGTGTGTTGAGAATTTTACAAATGTTGTAATTCCTTCAAAAGCTTCCTGAGCTGGTTATTCTGATTTACAGATGAGGAGCCTGGAATTTAGGGAGGGTAAGTAATTGTTAGCAATAAAAGAAGCAGAGCCAGGATTTAAAATGTGGTTTTTCTGATTAGAAAATATAATTTTAATCTTTTTAACTCTCATAGGATGTTAATGGACCTTACTTGGGAAAAAGAAGGTTTCATGGACAAATAAGTGTGACAACTGTAATTATAAGAAAATGTTACATACTACTGGATTTTTTGGAGCTTTTGCTATGCTGGTATACGTTTTGCCTCTCCAAGAGAGTGACTGCACATGCAGTGTTTTTCAAACTTGATTGATTTTGAAACTCTTCCCTCAACCCTCAGTTTCATCTTGAGAATCTAGTGTTACAGGATGGTATACTTTTTAAAATAGGTCCAGGTGATATCTGCATATTATGTATCATCCGGTGAACCATAATTGAATTTCAAAATCAGAAGATACAATTAATCATTGTAATATTACTTTATTTGCAGTGATGTTAGCTGAAGCCATTGGAGTAGATAGAATTACCCACAGGAAAACTATGGAGTGAGAAAAATGTTGAATCACATGTATTTAATTTCAAAGTAAGGAGGAAGAAACACTGGTAAGCAGTTAGATAGGAAGATTAGAAGGAGTATGATAGGTTTGGGAAGGAAGGGAGAGTGAAAAACAGTGTAAGTCAGAGAGTTAAAGTAGTATGAGGATGCTGGATGTGGCAATTAGGTCATTTTTTTTTTTAAACCAATGATTTTAGTAGAGCAGTAGGAGAAAAGACAGATTTCAAGAGGCTAAATGAATGAGTGGTGTGAGGAAGTAGAAAATGAAGTATGAAGGAAAGGAGTTTTCTTGAACAAGGAGTACAGAATTAGGTAGAAAGGATTTTTAAAAGAAAACTATAAAACTCAGATTTGTGTGGCCTGGGTAAGGGGTCAGTGGAGAGAGAAAGATACCAGATGGAAGATAACTAATAAGGTGAGGTCCTAGAAGAAATGGGGGAGGAGAGACTCAAAGGACAGCTTGTTAAGACTTGCAGAAAGGAGGGAAGATGGATAAAGATACAGATAAATTTTGAGAAGTTAAGGCTATTGCAATCATGACTTATAAGTGAAATAGGAGTCAACATCATCTTTTGAGAAAGAGAGACTTTCAGGTGGTATTTAGAGCTCAAAATAGAGTAGGAGGTCAATTATGAATGAATAAAACTTAACTAGTTTTGAAAAAGTCTTTGTTAAAATAAGTGTGACTCCATAGATAGTAGTGGTTGTGGTTATTAAAATTATGTGATTTTCTTTAATGGTGCTAAGCAGTCCAGGAGCAAGAATTGGGGGAGGGGGATAATTTAGTTTTACTTGGGACTAAAGGGTGTTATAAGATGTGGGGGTAACGTGTTTAGTGTGAGTGAGAAAACGAAAGGATCAAAGGACAGTGTATTGTAGAATAGAGGTTCACATTTATGAACTCCTGCACTGAGGCAGATTCTTTACTGTCTGAGCCACCAGGGAAGCCCACAAAGTGTAATGCTATTTCTTAAATCCGTCCATTCATGAATGCATGTTGTAGAAATGGGAATGTGATGTGAAGTAGTTTGTTGGACTCAAGTAAATTAAGATGAGTCCATTGTATTGCATGAGTTGATTTTTGAACGTTTTAGAGCTTCAGTATGATGGTAGATTTTTAATGATAGGAAAACTATGAATCAAGTATCAGAGTATTTAGGAATGTTGGAGAGGATCTTTGGTCAGTACAGGGCAATTATAATATGGATAAGGTAATAATGCATACAAGTTGTGGGAATTTTACTGTAGGAATTGTTGCAATAAGGACTGAATATTAGTTGGAAGTGGTGGTGGAGGAGAAGGTTGTTAATGTCTTCCCCTATTTTTATAAATGGGAGAAGAATCTTGAGAGTGTCTTTATTTATTTATTTTTTTGAGAGTGTCTTTAAAAATAGTGTAGTGAATAAAAATCTGTATAATTTAATTCTATGAAGTGAAGTGAAGTCGCTCAGTCGTTTCCGACTCTTTGTGACCCCATGGACTGTAGGCTATCAGGCTCCTCTGTCCATGGGATTTTCCAGGCAAGAATACTGGAGCGGGTTGTCATTTCCTTCTCCAGGAGATCTTCCCACCTAGGGATCGAACCCTGGTCTCCCGCATTGTAGGCAGACACTTTTACCGTGTGAGCCACCAGGAAAGCCAATTGTATAATTATGTAATAAAAGTATCAGTAATAAAAAGGATTCAGTTAAACTAAGGTGGAGGAAATGTTCAATGAGAAGACTATAAGGAAAATGTATTGACTTGGGAAAGGAATTTGGTCGGCTAGGGGAGAGATAGAGAAGAGTATGCTGCTAAGTCGCTTCAGTCGTGTCCAACTCTGTGCTACCCCATAGACGGCAGCCCCTGAGGCTCCCCTGTCCCTGGGATTCTCCAGGCAAGAACACTGGAGTGGGTTGCCATTTCCTTCTCCAATGCATGAAAGTGAAGAGTGAAAGTGAAATCGCTCAGTCATGTCAGACTCTTAGCGACCCCATGGACTGCAGCCCACCAGGCTCCGCTATCCATGGTATTTTCTCTTAGCGACCCCATGGACTGCAGCCCACCAGGCTCCGCTATCCATGGGATTTTCCAGGCAAAAATACTGGAGTGGGGTGCCATTGCCTTCTCCACCTAGGGAGCTCTAGGAAACCAGAAATCTGCATATGATTATATATATTGTGTTACAGAAAGCAGGCCTTCATCTCAGTAAGGCTTAAGGCATATTTTCTTCTGAAGAATTATTGGAACGTTTTCCAGAGTTGGAGTGCTAATAGGACAAAGTTGATCAGATCATTAAAAAATGAACCATGTGTACTATCTTTTACATCTTTGTTCTTCAACAGAAGAGTATAGATGATGACTATACCTCAATTAAAAAAAAAACAGAAACAAAGTGAAAAGAGTATTAAAAAGACATGTACTCAAGGGTCAAGTTAAAAAAACATGTAGTGGAAAGAGTAACGAGGCATTGTCTGAGATGAGAGAATAGCACTGTAATAAGCCGTAGGGAGTGAAATATAGGGCGATGAAATGTGATTCCCAGGCCTGGTGATAGAAGGGAAAGGATTGGAAAGTATATTAGAGGAATGTAGTAACACAAGGAGTGGTTTATAGGTAGGATTGAGTAGCTATAAAATGCAGACTGGAACATTGCTATAATGGTGCTGTCTCAAACTTGCCTCTCAGATGGCTACCTCTAATATGAGTCTTCAATAATTTAGAAGACAGGCTAAATGTGAGCTGCTTCTTATTGATGTGTAACATGTGAACAAGTCCCATTCTGTGAGTGTGTTTGTAAGTCTAATAAAGTTAGCCTAGGTACCAAACTAACAATTATCTGTACTGTAATAGGTTTATAATACTTTGCATACAAATAATACACAAAGAAACACACTAAAAACGTTTTTAATCTTACAGTACCTTGAAAAATACAGTAGTACAGTAGAACAGCTGGTGTACAGGGGGTGGCATCGAGTGAACAAGCAATAAGAGTTACAGACTGGAGGAGGAAGAGGGTGGGAGATGGTAGAGCTGAAGGATCATCAGCAATAGGAGATGGAGAGCAAGCTGCAGTTTCATTGACACCTGATGTTGATGGCACAGGATCTGGTTCCTTGCTGGATTCAGTTCTGTCTACTCTCTTGCTTCTGGACATCCTGGACTTGAATTAAAAGATTCTGTACTACTATATACTGTAAAGTACACAAAAACACAGCCACTTGTAGAGGATGCAGGCACGTGACAGTATGCACCAGACATGTGAAGTAACTTACGTGTTTGGACATGCAAGTGCATATTGCATCTTTGAAAGTTCATGACTTGAAGATTCATATGTAGGGGACCTACTGTCCCTATGTTGGGTAATTCACTGTTTGGCTGCTCTTAGCATCGCACTGTGCTCCCACCTATTTCTGCCTATCTAAAACTGATTATCCAAAACTTACTATTTCCTAATTAACTCAAACTTAAAAATATTTCAAAAAATAATTCAAAATTAGAAAAAGTATTGCTAATTTTGAACTTCAAGGTCTCTGTATCCCTTATGTAAGCTTACCAGATTCCATCATGTATTCTAGCTGCTGAATTGTTTAATCTCTGCTCTTATCCTGTTAACCCTGTGACAAGGACTGTCTTATTTTTTATTCCCATAGCATCCAGCATACCTAGAGTGTGCTGGTTAACAATACCAACTCTGGACTCAGACCAGAGGTGGATTAACATGGCGACCTTGGGCAAGTTATTTAGATTATTCAAACCTGACATCTTCTATAAAATGGTGATAATGCCATTACTGAATTCACAAGACCTTTGTTAGGATTAAATAAAATAATGTGAGTAAAGTTATTTAGCATAGATCCTGGCAATGGAAATTATTGTTATTTAAAATAAACATTTAGGGAATAAATAAGTGAATGAATGGCTCCACAAACTACTTGGGAAAAAGCCACCCTTTCTAATTATTTAACTTGTATATGTAAAGAATATATATAGAGAGAGTGGGAATAACTAGCATTTTTCTATATGCTAAGACAAATGCATTAATGTTTCTTAAAGAGGGATATTTTAGTATAAAATAATAAGTTATTTCTTTTACATATTTTATACTATTTGCCAGATATAATTAAATATTTTAATATAGACAATCTCACTTTATTTTGAAGTATAGTTGGTTTACAATATTGTGTAAGTTTCAGGTGTCCAGCACAGTGATTCAGCTATATATATAGTGTGTATGTGTGTGTGTGCGTGTGTGTATATATATATATATTTTAGATTATTTTCCATTATGCTATTATAAGATATTGAATGTTATTTCCTGTGTCATATACTAAATGCTTATGAATATTTCTTCTTGTGTTATACAGTAAATCCTTATTGCTTAGTTATTCTATGTATAGTAGTTTGTGTCCGTTAATTCCATCAGTTCAGTTCAGTTGCTCAGTCGTGTCCAACTCTGCGACCCCACAGACTGCAGCACACCAGGCCTCCCAGTCCATCACCAACTCCAGGAGTTTACTTAAACCCATTGAGTTGGTGATGCCATCCAACTATCTCATCCTCTGTCATCCCCTTCTCCTCCCGCCTTCAATCTNGAGATCAGCCCTGGGATTTCTTTGGAAGGAATGATGCTAAAGCTGAAGCTCCAGTACTTTGGCCACCTCATGCGGAGAGTTGACTCATTGGAAAAGACTCTGATGCTGGGAAGGATTGAGGGCAGGAAGAGAAGGGGACGACAGAGGATGAGATGGCTGGATGGCATCATGGACTCGATGGATGTGATTCTGAGTGAACTCCGGGAGATGGTGATGGACAGGGAGGCCTAGCATGCTGCGATTCATGGGGTCACGAAGAGTCAGACATGACTGAGCGACAGAACTGAACTAAACTAATGGGACTGGGTGCCATGATCTTAGTTTTTTGAATGTTGAGCTTTAAGCCAACTTTTTCACTCTTTTCTTTCACTTTCATCAAGAGGCTGTCTAGTTCTTTGCTTTTTTTCCATAAGGGTGGTATCATCTGCGTATCTGAGGTTATTGATATTTCTCCTGGCAATCTTGATTCCAGCTTGTGCTTCTTCCAGCCCAGTGTTTCTCATGATGTACTCTGCATATAAGTTAAATAAGTAGGGTGACAATATACAGCCTTGATGTATTCCTTTCTGTATTTGGAGCCAGTCTATTGTTCTATATCCATTTCTAACAGTTGCTTCCTGACCTGAGAAAAGATTTTTCAAGAGGCAGGTCAGGTGATCTGGTATTCCCATCTCTTGAAGAATTTTCCACAGTTTGTTGTGATTCACACAGTCAAAGGCTTTGACATAGTAATAAAGCAGAAATAAATGTTTTTCTGGAACTGTTACTTGCTTTTTCGATGATCCAACTGGTGTTGGCAATTTGATCTCTGGTTCCTCTGCCTTTTCTAAGTCCTGCTTGAACATCTGGAAGTTCATGGTTCATGTACAGTTGAAGCCTGGCTTGGAGAATTTTGAGTATTACTTTGCTAGTGTGTGAGATGAGTGCAGTTGTGTAGTAGTTTGAGCATTCTTTGGCATTGCCTTTCTTTGGGATTAGAATGAAAACTGACCTTTTCCAGTCCTGTGGCCACTGCTGAATTTTCCAGATTTGCTGGCATGTTGACAGATTTGTAGCACTTTCACAGCATCATCTTTTAGGATTTGAAATAGCTCAACTGGAGTTCCATCACCTCCACTAGCTTTGTTTGTAGTGATGCTTCCTAAGACTCCTTGACTTCACATTCCAGGATGTCTGGCTCTAGGTCAATGGTCACAACATAATGATTATTTGGGTCATGAAGATCTATTTTATATAGTTCTTCTGTGTATTCTTGTTACCTCTTCTTAATATCTTCTGCTCTGTTACGTCCATACCGTTTCTATCCTTTATTGTGTCCATCTTTGCATGAAATGTTCCCTTGGTATCTCAGATTTTCTTGAAGAGATCTCTAGTCTTTCCCATTCTATTATTTTCCTCTAATTCTTTGCACTGATCACTGAGGAAGGCTTTCTTATTTGTCCTTGCTATTCTTTGGAACTGCATTCAAATGCGTATATCCTTCTTTCTCTCCTTTGCCTTTTTGCTTCTCTTCTTGTCGCAGCTATTTGTAAGGCCTCCTCAGACAGCCATTTTGCTTTTTTGCATTTCCTTTTCTTGGGGATAATCTTGATCCCTATCTCCTGTACCATGTCATGAACCTCTGTCCATAGTTCATCAAGCACTCTATCAGATCTAGTCCCTTAAATTTACTTCTCACTTCCACTGTATAATTATAAGGGATTTGATTTAGGTCATACCTGAATAGTCTCGTGGTTTTCCCTACTCTCTTCAATTTCAGTCTGAATTTGGAGAAGGGAGCTCATGATCTGAGCCACAGTCAGCTCCTGGGCTTGTTTTTGCTGACTGTACAGAGCTTCTCCATCTTTGTCTGCAAGGAATATAATCAGTCTAATTTTGTTGTTGACCATTTGATAATGTCCATGTGTAGAGTCTTCTCTTGTGTTGTTGGAAGAGAGTGTTTGCTGTGACCAGTGCATTCTCTTGGCCAAACTCTATTAGCCTTTGCCCTGCTAATCCCATATTCTTAATTTGTTCTCTCCTGCCCCTCCTTTCCCCTTTAATAACCATAACTTTGTTTTCCATGTCTATAAGTCTCATTTCTGTTTTGTATATAGATTCATTTGTATTACCTTTTAGATTCCACATGCAACTGATATCATGTCATATTTATCTTTTTCTGACTTGTTTCACTTAGTATGACATTCTCTAGGTCCTTTCATGTTGCTGCAAATGGTAATATTTCATTTTTATGGTAATATTCCACTATGTGTGTGGAATATTTATCCATTTATCCATTTTATCTTTATCCATTTAATTGTTGACAGACATGTAGTTTGCCTCCATGTTTTGACTCTTACAAATAGTGCTCCTGTGAACACTGGAGTTGCTTGTATCTTTTTGGATTAGAATTTCCATCTTTTCGGAATATATGCCCAGGAGTAGGTTTACTGAATCATGGTAGCTCTATTTTTAGTTTTGTAAGGAACTCCCATACTGTATTTCATAGTGGCTGTACCAATTTAAGTTCCCACCAACAATGTAGGAGGGTTCCCTTTTCTCTGCACCCTCTCGAGCATTTATTATTTGTAGCCTTTTTGATGATATTTATTCTTACTGGTGTGAGGCGATATGTCATTGTGGTTTTGATTTGCATTTCTCTATTAATTAGCAGTGTTAAGTGATTTTGGCCATCTGTATGTCTTCTTTGGAGAAATGTCTACTTAGATCGTCTGCCCATAGTTTGATTTTTTTTTTTTTTAATATTGAGTTATATGAGCTGTTTGTATGTTTTGGAAATTAAGCTCTTATCAGTCATGTTGTTTGCAAATATTTTCTCCCATTCCATAGGTGTGTTTTCATTTTGTTGATGGTTTCCTTTGCTGTGCAAAAGCTTATAAGTTTGATTAGGTCCCATTTATTTATTTTTGCTTTTATTTTTTTGGGGGAGATTAGCCTATCTCATTTTAATCTTAGCAATTGAAAAGCTGGATATACCCCACTTTTTAGAGATGAGAAACTGAGTCTCTGGATTAGGAAATGACAACCTGTTCCAGTATTCTTGCCTGAAAAACTCCATGGACCGAGGAACCTGGTGGGGTACAGTCTATGGGGTCCCAAAGAGTTGGATACTGCTAAGCGTGCGTGGATGCAATTGAGTCTCAGGGAAGTCACAAGTAGTAAGCCAAAATATAAATTTAGGTTTTCTGGCTTTAATAATTTTATTCTTGAGCACTGTGTTACAACCACAGTCACAAGCAGAGGTACATCATATGTTTATTAAAATACTCCAATCTTATATAGGTTGGAACAACTCAGTTATAAAAGCCTCTAAAATTTTGGGAAATCACAATAGTAATAATTAAAAGAAATATGCAAAAATATATAAACTTCAATTTGAGCAACTTGTATTACTTTAAAAGTATATTTATTTATTAAAAAATGTTTGTTTATTTATTTTGGGGTGTGTTGGGTCTTCGTTGCTGCACAGGCTTTTCTCTAGTTGTGGCAAATAGGGGCTACTCTTGCTGCAGAGCGTGAACTTCTCAGCATTGGCTTCTCTTCTTGTAGCACAGGCTCTGGTGCTCCGGCTTCAGTAGTTGCAGCACTCGGCCTCAGAAGTTGTGGCTCCTGAGGTCTATAGTCTCGTCTCAGTATTTTTGGCGCATGGGCTTAATTTGCCCTGCGGTATCTTCTTGAATCAGGGATTAAACTGTGTCTCCTGCAGTGGCAGGCAGATTCTTTACCACTGAGCCACCAGGGAAGCCCTATATATTAAGTCAAAAATTGACTAGAAATTGAATTTATATAAGAAAGGCTTTCTATTTTTTTTTTTAAGAAGTTCTTAACATTTACTTAAATGTTACTTGTTTTTGGTAGTTTAAGAAGTGCTACTTTATTGACAATTGTTTAAAACTATCAAAAGCTTAAGTATAGAAGTTAAAATGATTTTTGTATCAGTGATTACTCTAGGAAATGCATTTGGTGAAACTCACACTGTTTTTATGAAATGAGATAAATTGTTTCAGGTATATAGATTTCTGGATAAGCTGTAGCCCATTTGTTATAACTGTTACTTTAAAAGTATTTTAATTATTAAGTTGAGGTATTACATATAGTCTCTTCATGGTCGCAGCAAACTCAAGGAAGCTATGAGCATGGGTGCAAGGCCACCCAGGATGGACAGGTTGTACTGAAGAGTTCTGACAGAAGGTGGTTCACTGGAGTAAAAAATCAAAATCCACAGTAGTATTCTTGCTTGGAGAAGGTATCCAATATGCTACTGGGAAAGAGCAGAGGGGAATTATGAATAGCTCCTGAAAGAATGAAGCAGCTGGACCAAAGTGGGAATGATGCTCAGTTGTGGATGTGTCTGGTGGTGAAAGTTAAGTCCTATGCTGTACAGAACAATGTTGCATAGGAACCTGGAATATTAGGTCCATGAATCAAGGTAAACTGGACAGGGTAGCAGGTTATGGCAAGAGAGAACGTTGACATCTTAGATATCAGCGAATTAAAATGGATGGTAATGGGTGAACTTAATTTAGACAACCATTATATCTGCCACCGTAGGCAAGAATTCCTTGGAAGGAATGTAGTAGCCTTCATAGTCAACAGAAGAGTTCAAAATGCATTACTTTGGTGCAAGCTCAAAAACAATAGAAGTCTGTCCCCTAACCACTGATGCCAAAGAAGTTGAAGTTTAACGGTTCTATGAAGACCTACAAGTCCTTGTAGAACTAACACCAAAAAAAAGATATCCTTTTCATCACAGGGGACGGAATGCAAAAGTAGGAAGTCAAAAGATACCCAGAATAACAAACAAGTTTGGCCTTGTAGTACAGAATGAAGCAGGGTAAAGGCTAACAGTTTTGTCAAGAAAACATGATCATAGCAAACACCCATTTCTAGCAACCTAAGGGATGACTCTACATATGGACATCACCAGATGGTCAGTACTGGAATCAGATTGATGATATTCTTTGCAGCCAAAGATGAGAGGATCTATACAGTCAGTAAAAACAACACCTGGAGCTGACTGTGGCTCAGATCATGCAAAATTCAGGCTTGA
This sequence comes from Neotragus moschatus, assembly GCA_006410615.1. Lineage (NCBI taxonomy): Eukaryota > Metazoa > Chordata > Mammalia > Artiodactyla > Bovidae > Neotragus > Neotragus moschatus. The sequence continues at coordinate 49,377 of SJYA01000026.1, read as the reverse complement.
AAGAAGAAAGAGGAAAAAACAATAGGCCATTCAAGTATGACCTAAATCAAATCTTTGAAGGTGATGAATAGATTTAAGGGATTAGATCTGGTAGAGAGAGTGCTTGAAGAACTGTGGACAGAGGTTCATAACATTGTACAATAGGCAGTGACCAAAACCATCCTAAAGAAAAAAAAAAAGTAGGATGGCAAGGTGGTTGTTTTAGGAGGCTTTACAAATAGCTGAGAGAAGAAGATAAGTGAAAACCAAGAGAGAAAGGGAAAGATACACCCAACTGAATTCAGAGTTCCAGAGAATAGCAAGGAGAGATACGAAGGCCTTCTTAAATGACCAATGCAAAGATATAGAGGAAAACAATAAAATGGGGACTGTTGGAGATCTCTTCAAGAAAGTTGAAGATACCAAGGCAACATTTCTTGCAAGGAAGGGCATTCTTTAGGACAGAAATAGTGAGACCTAACAGAAGCAGAAGATCTTAAGAAGAGGTGGCAAGAATATACAGAAGAACTATACAGAAAATGTCTTAATGACCCAGATAACCATGATGGTATGGTCACTCACTGAGAGCCAGACATCCTGGAATGTGAGGTCAAGTGGGTCTTAGGAATCATTACAAACAAAGTGAGTGGATATGATGGAATTCCAGCTGATCTATTTAAAATCCTAAAAGATGATGCTGTTAAAGTACTGCACTCAATATGTATCAGCAAATTTGGAAAACTCAACAATGACCACAGGACTGGAAAAGGTCAGTGTTCATTCCAATCCCAAAGAGGGGTGATGCCAAAAAATGTTCAAATTGTGGTACAATTTCTCTCATTTCACATGCTGGCAAGGTTATCCTCAATTGTTCAAGCTAGGCTTCAGCAGTATGCAAACTGAGAACTTCCAGATATGCCAGCTAGGTTTTGAAGAGTCAGAGGAAACAGAGATCAAATTCATTGTATCATGGAGAAAGCAAGGGAAGTCCAGAAAAAACATCTGTTTCTGCTTCATTGACTACGTTAAAGCCTTTGACTGTGTGGATCACAACAAACTGTGGAAAATTGTTAAAGAAATGAGAATACCAGACAACCTTACCTGCCTCCTGAGAAACCTGTAAGTGGGTCAAGAAACAACAGTTAGAACTGGACATGAAACAATGGATTGGTTCAAAATTGTGAAAGAAGTATGACAAGGCTATATATTGATACTTTGTTAACTTATATGGAGAGTACATCATGTGAAATGCTGGGCTGGATGAATCACAAGCTGGAATCAAGATTGCCAGGAGAAATATCAACAATGTCAGATATGCAGATGATACCACTCTAATGGCAGAAAGTGAAGAAGTAAAGAGCTTCTTGGTGAAAGTGAAAGAGGAGAGTGAAAAAGCTAACTTAAAACTCAGCATTAAAAAATTAAGATCATGGCATCCACTCCCATCAATTCATGGCAGATAGAAAGGGGAAAAGTGGAAGCAATAACAGATTTTCTTTTCTTGGGCTCCAGACTCACTAAGGTCGGTGACTGCAGTCATGAAATTAAGACACTTGCTCCATGGAAGGAAAGCTTTGACAGACCTAGACAAGTGTATTAAGAAGCAGAGACATCACTTTGCTGATAAAGTTCCGATTAGTCAAAGCTATGTATGGGTGTGAGAATTGGACTGTGAAGAAAGTTGAGCACCGAAGAATTGATGCTTTTGATCTGTGGTGTTGGAGAAGACTCTTGAGAGTTCCTTGGGCTGCAAGGAGTTCCAACCAGTCCATTCTGAAGGAGATCAGGCCTGGGATTTCTTTGAAAGTCTAGTACTTTGGCCACCTCATGTGAAGAGTTGACTCATTGGAAAAGAATCTGATGGTGGGAGGGATTGGGAGCAGGAGGAGAAGGGGATGACAGAGGATGAGATGGCTGGATGGCATCACTGACTCGATGGGCGTGAGTCTGAGTGAACTCTGGGAGTTGGTGATGGATAGGGAGGCCTGGCATGCTGCGATTCATGGGGTCGCAAAAAGTCGGACACGACTGAGCGACTGAACTGACTGACTGATGGTTTTTGCAGTAGTCATGTATGGTTGTGAGAGTTGGACCATTCAAAAAGACCAAGTCCTGAAGAATTGATGCTTTTGAATTGTGGTGCTGGAGAAGACTCTTCAGAGTCCCTTGGATAGCAAGGAGATAAAACCAGTCAATCCTTAAGAAAATCAACCCTGAACAGTCATTGGAAGGACTATTGCCAAAGCTGAAACTCCAATACTTTGTCCACCTGATGTGAAGAACCCACTTATAGGAAAAGACCCTAATGCTGGGAAAGACTGAAGGCAAAAGGAGAAGGGGGTAGCAGAAGATCAGATGGTTAGATAGCATCACTGACACAATGGACATAAATTTGAGCAGACTCTGGGAGATATTCAAGGTGACAGGAGCCTGGCTTGCTGCAGTCTACAAGGTTGCAAACAGTCAGACACAACTTAGTGAGCAAACAGCAATTACATATGACACAGTACCATGTCTTTGATGTTTGATGACTTTTTATACTTGTATACATAAACCTGTATAACTATCACTTAGTTCACATTTTGAGTGTCTCAGAAGACTAACTTGTATCCTGTCCCAGTCTTTCCCTGTTTGGGTACTTGCACCATGCTAACTAATATCATCATAGATTTGTTTTACCCATTCTTGAATTCCACATAAATAGAATCGTACATTTTTCTGCATCTGATTTTCTTTGAACATAATGTCTGTGAGATGTATTCATATTGTGCATATCAGTTATTCATTCTTTTTATTACTATATAATTTTCTATTGTATAAAAAATTATATTCATGTAGTTTTCTATTGTATAAAAAGGTCTATTCTTGTTCCTTTGATGGATATTTGGATTGTTTTTAGGTTTCATCATTAAGAACAAAGATAGCATTTTTATACATGCCTGTTTTATAGGATAGCATTTTTATGCCTTTTAGAGGCATTTCTTTTGGTTAACTATCTATTAATGTTATTGTTGGACATTAAGTAAGCAGGTATCTAACTTTAGAAGATACTGACTGACGAAGTAGATGTATTCATTTACCCTCCCACAAGCAGTATATGAGTCTTCTGGTCATATAGAATATGACCAATTACTAATACTTGATATTGTTAAAAAAAAACTTGATATTGTTTGTCTTTTTAATTTTACAAGGGTAAGTGATGTTCTATTGATATTTTAGCTTGATGGCCCTGAGGTTAAAGTGTCTGCCTGCAATGTGGGAGACCCAGGTTCGATCCCTGGGTTGGGAAGATCCCCTGGAGAAGGAAATGGCAACCTACTCCAGTATTCTTGCCTGGAGAATCCCATGGACGGAGGAGCCTGGTGGGCTACAATCCACGGGGTCACAAAGAGTCCGACACGACTGAGTGACTTCACTTTCACTTTCCCCTAGTAATAATGAAATTGAGATACTTTATGGATTTCTTTGGAGGGAATAATGCTGAAGCTGAAACTCCAGTACTTTGGCCACCTCATGCAAAGAGTTGATTCATTGGAAAAGACTCTGATGCTGGGAGGGATTGGGGGCAGGAGAAGGGGATGACAGAGGATGAGATGCTTGGATGTACATGAGTCTGGGTGAACTCTATGGACATGAGTCTGAGTGAACTCCGGGAGTTGATGATGGACAGGGAGGCCTGGCGTGCTGCAATTCATGGAATCACAGAGTTGGAGATGACTGAGTGACTGAACTGAACTGAACTGAATAATGAGTAGATACTTCATATGTTTATTGGTCATTTGGACTTTTAAAAAAATTTTATGAAGTACCTATTCAAGAGTTTTGCCCATTGTGAACACTGGGTTGTCTTGCCTNCTGCAATTCATGGAATCACAGAGTTGGAGATGACTGAGTGACTGAACTGAACTGAACTGAATAATGAGTAGATACTTCATATGTTTATTGGTCATTTGGACTTTTAAAAAAATTTTATGAAGTACCTATTCAAGAGTTTTGCCCATTGTGAACACTGGGTTGTCTTGCCTTTGCTTTATAGGAGTTCTTTATGTATTCTGGTTATGAGTCCTTTGACAGATACCTGTATTACACAGTATTAACTATAGTCATCATGCTGTACATAGATAACTGCGTTATAAATCATCTTCCAGCCTGCAGTTTGCTTTCTCGTTCAGTGATAAGATTTGGTGAACAAAAGTTTTTAATTTTAATGAAGTTGAATTTATTAATCTTTTCCTTTATGGTTAATACTACTTGAATCTTGTTTGAAAAATCCTTACCAACCCCAAGATCATGATGATATTCCCTTCATTTTTATTCTAGAAGCTTTGTCTTTGACATTTAAATCTTTGATCCATTTATAAATAATTTTTGTCTATGTTTATTATTTATTTGTTTACATCATTTTGTTATAAAATTGCTTCAGCATTACTCATGGAAAAGGTCATCCCTTCCTCACTGAATTGCAGGGGGTGTATTTGTCTTAAATAAGTGACCACATATATGTGGATCTCTGTGATTGATTTTTATTATGAAATTTGTGAGAAATTCCAGTGAATTGTAAGTTCCAGGAAGACTTAAACTGTGTTAAATTTGCTAAACTGTGTTAAATTTGCTCACTACCCAAAACCCACTGGCTGGCACAGTGCCAGGCACATGATAAACATTCAATATGTATTTGCTGACTGAATGAAAGAATCATTCATGTTGATGTTTGGCAGAAACCAACAAAATTCTGCCAAGCAATTATCCTTCAGTTAGAAAAATAAATTAAAAAAAAAGAAAGAAAGAATATCTGTTAGGAAGCCTGAAAAATGGTGAAGAAAGATCTAAGCTGTTTTCTTTTGCATGGATGCTTAGATATGTAGCCATTACCATCTGCTCTCCTCTCCCATAGCTCCCTTGTTCCCCATTATAAGAATTTATCTGGTCTTATGGTTCAACCAAAATACATCAAAGACCTCTTGGATACTAGGATTTTTGCCAGGGAATTTCTTACTTAGTTCTTAGAGTCAGCTACCTATCGTATTTCAGTTGTCATTGTACATATATTGTTTAATCAAGAAATTTTATGAGAATCTGTTACTCTTTTGTTTATTTTTAACCTTTATGTAAGTCCTTCAGGTTCTGTGAAGTGTATCATTGTAAATTGTAAATCTAACAAGAAAAGTTACTTTAAGACAGAAGACGGCTATGAAAGGGTTAATTCTGTTCTGTTGTTTCTTAAATGCTAATTTTTATCATGTCTTTGTAGAAATTGTCACAGAAGGGAAAAGGAAAAAGCCTTCGTCTTCAGAGTTACATAAGGTATGTATTAGTTTTCCTTTTAACTTTTGGCTTATCTTTAGAGTTAATAATGTTGAAAGTATTTCGGTATTTGTCTTTTCAATAAAATTTTAAAGAAAATACTGTAAATCTATAACTAATCAGTGTTTTTTGGGGGATGTGTTAGTCATTCCATCATGTCCAACCCTTTGCGACCCCATGGCCTCCAGGCTTCTCAGTCCAAGGAATTCTCCAGGCAACAATAACTGTTGCCCACTGGAGTGGGCAACAGTAATTTCCTTCTCCAGGGGATCTTCCTGATTCAGGGATTGAACTTAGGTCTTTTTTACCATCTGAGCCACCAGTGGTATATCCTAATTAATCAAGGGTTAACTAGAAAATAGGAAATCCTTTCTGGGACCAACCTTGTTTAAATCATTATAAAATTTACTAGTATACTTTTCAAATATTATTTTAAATTTATATAAAACATAACTCATTTATTTGATGATCGAATATATTAGAGTACCTCATGTGCATTCATTTATGATACTGTAGATGTTGAAGAGTTGTATTCAAGTTTTGCGCTAGAAGTTACTATTTGGTATATATCTTTTTAAACGTATTTTTTCGTTTATTTCTTTCATAAAAGCCAGGAGTAGCAAAACAAGCAAAATGAGGTTTCTACCTACCTAGAAGGTGTTGAAAAAGGTTTAATCTGTTTTTAGAAAGATAATCTTTTTTCCTATATAATTTTGTGATTTAAATGCCATAGTACCTTGATTTGCATTATAATAATTTATTAGCAACTTTTCTCTGAAGCATTCTAATTATACACAGAAAACTTTAATTTGGCACAGTTTTTGGAAAAAAAGAGTGAGAAGACATCATAAAGGAGGGCTGTGAAATCAAGAATACCTTGCAAGACCACAAAGACAGTCTAGCTTTGAGTACTCTTATTCTACCTTTGCTTACTTCAGATTTGTGAGGTGTGGTTTCTTCATTTAATTTTCCAGATTTAGTGAATTCCCTGGTGGTCTAGTGGTTGGGACTCTGATTTCACTGCTGTGGGTCTGGGTTCGATTCCTTGTTGGAAACTAAGATCCTGCAAGCCATGCCAGGCAGCAAAAAATAGAAGAAAAAAATCTGGATTTAGCTTAAGTGAGATAAATAAAGGAGTTAAAAAAAGAGATTTTACATTGCTTCTATGTGTGTATGTGTGTCCAACTCTTTGCAATCCCATAGATTGTAGCCCATCAGGCTCTTCTGTCCATGGAGTTTTCTGGGCAAGGATACTGGAGCAGTTTGCAATTTGCTACTCCAAGGTATCTTCTTGACCCAGGGATTGAGCCCATGTCTCTTGCATTTGCAGGCAGATTCTTTACCACTGTGCTACCTGGGAAGCCCATTACCTTGCTACTATACCCAGTTTTATTTAATTAAAAATCTTTATGGGAATATAGTTGATTTACAGTGTTGTGTTAGTTTTAGGTGTACAGCAAAGTGAATCAATTATATGTACATATACCCACTCTTCAACATTCTTTTCCCATGTAGGTCATTACAGAGTATTGAGTAGAGTTTCCTGTGCTATATAGTCGATCCTTATTAGTTATCTATTTTATATGTAATAGTGTATGTATGTGGAGAAGGAAATGGCAACACACTCCAGTATTCTTTCCTGGGAAATCCCATGGCAGAGGAGCCTGGCGGGTTACAGTCCATGGGGTCGCAAAGCGTCAGACAGAACAGCAACCAAACAACAACAACAGTGTGTATATGTCAATCTCAGTCTCACAGTTTATCTTTCCTCCCTACCCCCTTTCTCCTCTGGTAACTGTAAGGTTGTTTTCTATGTTTTTGACTCTATTCCTGTTTTGTAAATAGGTTCATTTGTACCATTTTTTTAGATTCCACAAATAAGCAATGGCATATGATATCTGTCTGTCTCTGTCTGACTTACTTTACTCAGTATAACAGTCTCTAGGTCCATCCAGTTCAGTTCAGTCACTCATTCATGTCCAACTCTTTGTGACCCCATGAATCGCAGCACGCCTGTCTATCACCTGTTTAGCACTCCAGGCCTCCCTGTCCATCACCAACTCCCGGAGTTCACTCAAGCTCATGTGCATTGAGTTGGTGATGCTATCCAGCCATCTCATCCTCTCTTGTCCCTTTCTCCTCCTGCCTCCAATCCCTCCCAGCATCAGGGTCTTTTCCAATGAGTCAACTCTTCACATGAGGAGTTTCAGCCTCAACATCNAATGAAAACTGACCTTTTCCAGTCCTGTGGCCATTGCTGAGTTTTCCAAATTTGCTGGCATATTGAGTGCAGCACTTTCACAGCATCATCTTTCAGGATTTGAAACAGCTCAACTGGAATTCCATCACCTCCGCTAGCTTTGTTGGTAGTGATCCTTTCTAAGGCCCACTTGACTTCACATTCCAGGATGTTTGGCTCTAGGCGAGTGATCACACCATTGTGATTTTCTGGGTTGTGGAGATCTTTTTTGTACAGTTCTTCTGTGTATTCTTGCCATGTTGTTGCAAATGCTATTATTTCATTCTCTTTTATGGCTGAGTAATATTCCATTGTATATATAACCAGATCTTCATCAGTTCCTCTGTTGGTGGATGTTTAAGTTGCTTCCACCTACTAGCTTTTGTAAATAGTGTTGCAGTGAACATTGGGATGCATATATCTTTTCAAAGTGTGGTTTTCTTCAGTTATATGTCCAGGAGTAGCGTTGCTGGATCATATCGTAGCTCTGGTTGTAGTTTTTTAAGGACCCTCCATACTGTTCTTCCTAGTGGCTATATCAATTTGCATTCCCACCAGCAGTGTAGGAGGGTTCCTTTCTCTTCACACCCTCTTCAGCATTTACCGTTTGTAGATTTTGAAAAATAATTTTATCTATTTATTTTTGGCTTCACTGAGTCTTTGTTGCTGCATTCAGGCTTTCTCTGGATGCACTGAGCGAGGGCTAGTCTGTAGTTGCAGTGCGCAGGCTTTTCATTGTGGTGGCTTCTCTTGTTGAGAAGTGTAGGTTATAGGATGTGTGGGCTTCAGTAGTTGTGACTTTCAGGCTCCAGAGCTAAGGCTCAGTGGTTCTGGCACATGGGCTTAGTTTCCCCACACCATGTGGGATCTTCCCAGAGCAGGGATCAAAGTGGTGTCCCCTGCATTGCAAGGTGGATTCTTAATCACTGGACCACCAGGGAAGCCCTTTTGCTTTACTTGTATTGAAACCATTTTATGGTGTTACTGATTGTAGTTGATACAGTGCTTATTATGCATGCTGAGTCACTTCAGTCATGTCTGACTCTCTGCAACCCTATAGATTGTAGCCCACCAGGCTCCTCTGTCTATGGTATTTTCTGGTCAGGAATACTGGAGTGGGTTGCCATGCCCTACTTTAGGGTATCTTCCAGACCCAGGGACTGAACCCATGTCTCTTATGTCTCCTGCATTGGCAGGTGGGTTCTTCGCACCACCTGGGAAGCCTGATGCTTATTATATTGGAACCCCAGTGCTTATTTTATGTTATATAATAAACTAAACTTGATGGTTAATCATCATTTATAATGTGAAAGTTAAATTATTTAACTTCTAAACAGATGATTTCAAGCTTGTGGCTACAATCCATCCATTCATTTTTTTATTCAGTGTATTGTAAGCCATTCACTTTGGAATATAAAGGTGACTAAGTCAGAGTACATGCTTTCACTCCCTTCACAGTCTGGTGAAGAAGACAAACGTGTAGATAAATAATTATACTATAGCATAATATGTGTAATACAAACTACCAAGTACTAATACCCAGAGAAAAGAAAGCCCTGGTATGGGAGTGACAATTGTATGGATAAGAATAATTATTTGCAGAATCTGAGGTATTTAATAGGGGAGAAATAGAGCAAAGAGCATTCTAGATTAAAGGAGCAGTACATAGAAAGGTCTGGAGATGTATGCCTCAAGAAGGTTGAGTAAACTCAGTGTGGTTAAGGTGTAGGGTTTGTGATGTGTGAGTGACATCAAAGAGCCCAGATTGTTAAGAGTTACATCTGTAAGTAATGGGCACCATTGTTGTAGTTTAAGATTATACCCATAATTAGATTTGTGTATTAGAGAACTCTGGGGATAGTGTATGAGAGATTAGAAGAGGAAGAAACTGCAAGTAAGAGTAGTTAAGTAGTTATTGTGATACCTCATTTATCTACTTTTATTCTGAGTGAAAGAGGCTTTTTATAAAATCATATTTAACTGCCGCTGCTGCTGTTAAGTCACTTCAGTCGTGTCCGACTCTGTGTGACTCCGTAGATGGCAGCCCACCAGGCTCCCCCGTCCCATCCGTGGGATTCTCCAGACAAGAACACTGGAGTGGTTTGCCATTTCCTTCTCCGCATATTTAACTACCTATAAGTTAAGCACTGAACTTAAAACTCTTTAAAAGTAATAGTAAAATATTAATGCAGGTAATGTAGTGTTTCTGTTAGCTCATTCAGCTCTTACTTATATTTCAATTAAACTAATTATTTTCTCATTTTGGTTTCAGATAACAAAGATATTAAATGCAAAACCAGAGGATGTTCATGTTCAGTCACCACTGTCCAAACTCAGAAGCTCAGAACACTGGGATGTTTCTTTGCAGGGGGTAAATAAAAATTCTCTTCTTATAAGTATGTAGGGTTTTAAAATATTTTAATAAAGCTGAATTTTTATTTTCTTATATGTTCTTTTTTTATTTTCTTGTATTACATAATTGCAGGTTTTAAATTAATTTATTTTTGGCATATGTTGAAATCATGCTTTGAGGTTAGGGTCATTTTTCAGTTTAAATCTAAGAATAGTGTATTGTACATGGTTGTTTTCTTCATGGAATTTAAATCTCATTATTATATATTGTATTTTAAGTTTATGTTAATATTAAGCTTATTAAAGGAGAAGGAAATGGCAACCCACTCCAGTATTCTTGCCTGGAGAATCCCAGGCACAGAGGAGCTTGGAGGGTACAGTCCATGGGGTTGCAGAGAGTCAGACATGACTGAGCAACTAACACTAATGCTAAACTTNTCATGGAATTTAAATCTCATTATTATATATTGTATTTTAAGTTTATGTTAATATTAAGCTTATTAAAGGAGAAGGAAATGGCAACCCACTCCAGTATTCTTGCCTGGAGAATCCCAGGCACAGAGGAGCTTGGAGGGTACAGTCCATGGGGTTGCAGAGAGTCAGACATGACTGAGCAACTAACACTAATGCTAAACTTATTAAAATCCCTTGCTTTTTTTGTTTTGTAAATTTAAGAGGGTATATTGTAAAAAGTAGGGCTTCTCTTATGCCTCAGATGGTAAAGCATCTGCCTACACTGCAGGAGACCCAGGTTCGAGCCCTGGGTCCGGAAGATCTTCTGGAGAAGGAAATGGCAAACCACTCCAGTACTCTTGCCTGGAAAATCCCATGGACGGAGGAGCCCAGTAGGCTACAGTCCATGGGGTCACAAAGAGTTGGACACGACTGAGTGACTTCACTACACTATTGTAAAAAGTGACACAATTATTTTAAAAGATAGCCTGATTATAAATCTGCACCAATTTTATCACTTTTAAGTATTACTATAGAGTTCTCATAAGTAAGGCTTAAGATAGCACTTTATATGTTCTTTTTTCTTTTCTTGACTGACACTACTCATGGTCAGTGTTTTAAAACTGTAATTTTTTTCTCAGAATTTCCAATTATCTGTTAGAGAATATACATATTGGTCTACTAGTTTTATTGGTCTACATTTCTAACATAATGAAATACCACAGGTTGGTGGCTTAAACAACAGAAAGTTATTTTCTCACAGATCTGGAGGCTGGAAGTCCAAGGTCAAGGTGCAGGCAGGGTTGTTTTCTCTAAGGCCTCTTTCCTTGGCTTATAGATGGCCACCTTCTTGCTGTGTTCTCATATGACCTCTTTTCTGTGCACACACATCCCTGGAGTTTCTTCCTCTTCCTATAAGGACACTAGTCTTGTAAATTATGTTCCTATCCTTTTGACCCCATTTAAACTTAAACTCCCTATGTCAAGGCCCCATCTTCACGTACATACATGTTAAAGGTTAGGACGTCAACATGCGAATTTTGAAGGGAACAGTTTAGTTCATAATGATAGTATTTTAGGATAACAAACTTTAAGTCACCTTGAATATATGTATTTTTATGTTATAGACAAGAAAAGTTAACCATTTATTAAAACTTGTTCTCAGAGGAAAGATTAGCTGTTAGTATTAGTTGCTTTAACATTATTTATTTGTTTTTTTTGTTTATTTTGACTGTGCTTCATGGCTTGTGGGATCTTGGTTCCCTGACCAGGGATTGAACCCATTGAAAAGTACAGTTTTCTAGCCACTGGACCACCAAGGAATTCTCTAATGTTATTTAAAATTTTAGTTATTAAATAATATATTTGTTTTTTATACAGGATATAGAAAAGGAAAATAATAAATGGGACTATTTCCTGAATGCAGTCACTACTGACAGTTTTTTTTTTCATTCTTTTCAAGAAGGAAGAAGCATGCTGCCCATGTATGACTGTACATTTTTTGATCGTGCTGAAGAGGGATCATGAAATACATCTTGATCTGTGTTTTTCCATTTTTAGTTAGTAATATTTTAATATTTTTTTCTATTTTAACACATTTAGATGTACCTCTTTTACTTATTTTTTATTGGCTTTACAATACTCCCCAAATATACTATATCCAATAATTTAGTCACTTAGTGCACTGATATTAGACAGTTTGGTTGTTTCTAGAGTTTTACTAATATAAATAGTATTGCAGAAACCTTTATTTTTCATAAACAGGGAACCATTTTTGAGTGAGGTTACTAGGTGTAAGTTTGTATATTAATTTTTATAAATACTGAAAAATTATCTCAGAAAATTTATACCAATATGTATTGCCACCAGTGAGAGATCCCATATTTCTACAAATTTACTAGTTAGTACTGAATGTTATTATGTAGTGAAATTGTTGCTAACAGAAGAAAAAAATACATTATTTTAGGAAAATCTTATCTGTATTTGCATATTTTATTTTATGCTTTGTAATACTGAATGGAGTAAAAATATATCATTTTAAATACACACAGTCTAAGTAAATGGATGTGATTTGAATTTATTTTCTTAAGAAGTGTCTTACTAAATGTGTTTCTTCCTCTCCCCTTGGGTTATATAATCTTACGTATTTTTTGGCCTTCAAGAGGCAGACATGGATCCCCAGAGAGCTCTTTAGGTATTAGGTCTCTATGTTATACAATCTGCTCTCTTCTCTTTCCTTAACTCCTCTTTGTTCAGCAGGCTTCTTTTCCTTAGAAGTAACAACTTATTTTCTCTTGTTCTCTCCGACCCACTAAGTGAAACAGGGCCTCCTCAGAGACAAATTTTCTTTTCCTATGACTAGTTTCCTATACTAGTTGGATGTCTTCTTTAGGATAGTGATACTTAACTCGTGGGAAATCTACATCCTCTTTGAGATTTGCAGTGGCAAATATGTCAGTGTTACCTTGGTCCCTCGTTGCTTTAGATGTGACAGTGTTTGTTAAATGTGTTTCATAGTTTGTAGACTTTGAGGTGGTACTAAAATCCTGCTTCATGGTTTCTCCCACACACCACTGTAGCTTTCAATGAAAGAAAAAGGGGTAAATGCCAGCTTCCATAATCTTTAGAAGAATTTTAACTTGTTTATTTGTGGTTTTTACTGAGATATATAAAACAGATCTTAGGTATATAATTGGATGAGCTTTGACTAATGTAACATTTGCAACCAATATCTCAGTGAAATAGAGCATTGTCCTGAGTCTTGAAAGTTCACTTTGCCCTTACCTTTGTATCTTTTCTTTGCCTGTTGTCTCTATTCCCACCCTGTTCTGGACAACCCATTTTTTAATTTTTATATTTGTAAGATAGTTTTGCCTTCTTTTTCAGTGTATACTCTTTTGTGTTGCCTTCTTTTGCTTAGTAAAATGTTGTTGCTCAGTTTTGTTTTGTACCTATTAGTAGTTTGTTGCTTTTTATTGCTGAGCAATATTCTATTATATGAGTATAATGCAATTCATTTATCTAATTCTTCTGTTCGTGAACTTTGGGACTTTTAATTTGTTTTGCCCTGATGACCAATGGTGTTAAAATATTTTCATATTTTTTTATTAGAGTGTACTTGCTTCACAATGTTGTTAGTTTCTTCTGTACAGAAAAGTGAATCAGCTCTATGTATACATTTGTTGTTTAGTCGCTAAGTCATTTTTTTTTTTTTTATGTGACTTGAACAGGCGCTAAGTCACGTCCTACTTTTTTGCAACTCCATGAACTATATATATAGCCCACTAGGCTCCTCTGTCCTTGGGATTTCCCAGGCAGAATACTGGAGTAGGGGGCCATTTCTTTCTCCAAGGGATCTTCCTGACCCAGGGATTGAACTCGAATCTCCTGCACTGGGAGGCAGATCCTTTACCACTGAATCAGTAGGGAAGCCCACATTTATGCATATATCTCCTGTTTCTTGGGTTTCCTTCCCATTTAGGTCACCACAGAATGCTGAGTAGAGTTCTCTGTGGTCTACTGTTTCTCGTTAATTATCCATTTTATACATAGTAGTATTTTCATATGTTGATTAGCTGTTGTGTATCTTCTTTTTCGGGTTATATCCAAATATTTTGCCCCTTTAAATATATATTTTATATTTATTCTCCAATATATTTGACAGTAAATTTATATATAATTAAATTAATCCATTTTAAGTGATCTCTGAATTTTGACACATGTATACATTTTGCAACCACCAATGTAATAAAAGTGTGTTTGTATTTATTTATCAGTTTCTTCTTGATGTGAAGTTCTATGAGTCACAGGATCTTTACAGACTCATAGGACTGTCATCACAGTGAAGATGCTGTATGGTTCCATCTCTCCAAAAATTTCCCTGGTGCTGTCCTCTTTGTAGATTCTTCTTATCCTCATCCATAATCTATGCTAATATTGTTTTCTCTCCTTGTACTTTTAAATTTTCCAGAGTGTCACATGAATGTAATCATGGAGTATGTAATGTTTTAATGTTTTGAGAGTGTTTTTTTCACTCAGTTTAGTGCCAGTGAGATTCATCCTTGTTGTCGATGAATAACAAACTATATCAATAATTTGTTTCAGTTCAGTTCAGTTGCTCAGTCATGTCTGACTCTCTGCAACCCCATAAATTGCAGCACGCCAGNTGTTTTAATGTTTTGAGAGTGTTTTTTTCACTCAGTTTAGTGCCAGTGAGATTCATCCTTGTTGTCGATGAATAACAAACTATATCAATAATTTGTTTCAGTTCAGTTCAGTTGCTCAGTCATGTCTGACTCTCTGCAACCCCATAAATCGCAGCACGCCAGGCCTCCCTGTCTATCACCAACTCCTGGAGTTCACTCAGACTCAGGCCCATCGAGTCAGTGATGCCATCCGGCTATCTCATCCTCTGTTGTCCCCTTTTCCTCCTGCCCCCAGTCCCTCCCAGCATCAGGGTCTTTTCCAATGAGTCAGCTCTTCTCATGAGGTGGCAAAAGTATTGGAGTTTCAGCTTCAGCATCAGTCCTTCCAATGAACACCCAGGACTTATCTCCTTTAAAATGGACTGGCTGGATCTCCTTGCAGTCCAAGGAACTCTCAAGAGTCTTCTCCAACACCACAGTTCAAAAGCATCAATTCTTTGGCACTCAGCTTTATTCACAGTCCCAAATGTCACATCCATACATGACCACTGGAAAAACCATAGCCTTGGCTAGACGGACCTTTGTTGGCAAAGTAATATCTCTCCTTTTTAATATGCTATCTAGGTTGGTCATAACTTTCCTTCCAAGGAGTAAGCATCTTTTAATTTCATGGCTGCAGTCACCATCTGCAGTGATTTTGTTTACCCATTCCCAAATGAACCATTGAAGGACATAAGGGTTGTTTCCAGTTTTTGGCAATTAAGAACACAGGTTTTTTTGTGAGCAGAAGTTTTAATCTCTCTAGGATAAATACCTTGAAGTGGGATTCCTGAGTCATGTGGTAAGTATATACCTAACTGCCAAATTGATTTCCAGAATACCTTTTACATTTCCACCAGTAATGTGTGACAACTTCTGGTACCAGCAATTGCTACTGTCAGTTTACTTATTTTTTTTAATTAGCAGAGTTTATTTTTTTAGAGTAGTCTTCAGTTCAGTTCAGTTCAGTTACTCAGTCGTGTCCGACTCCTTGCAACCCCATGAATTGCAGCACACCAGGCCTCCCTGTCCATCACCAACCCCCGGAGTTCACTCAGACTCACGCCCATCGAGTCAGTGATGCCATCCAGCCATNTCACTTTCATCAAGAGGCTCTTTAGTTCCTCTTCACTTTTCTGCCATAAGGGTGGTATCATCAGAGTAGTCTTAGGTTTACCAAAAAATTGAAGGGATAGTACAAACAGTACTTGTGTACTTAAACTACTCTCCCCTACCCTTGGAGATGGCAGTGGCACCCCACTCCAGTACTCTAGCCTGGAAAATCCCATGGATGGAGGAACCTGGTAGGCTGCATTCCATGGGGTTGCTAAGAGTTGGACATGACTGAGCAACTTCACTTTCATTTCTCACTTTCATGCATTGGAGAAGGAAATGGCAACCCACTCCAGTGTTCTTGCCTTGAGAACAGGGACAGGGGAGCCTGGTGGGCTACCGTCTATGGGGTTGCACAGAGTTGGACACGACTGAAGCGACTTAGCAGCAGTAGCAGCAGCAGCCCCTACCCTCATACATAGTTTCCTTATCATTAAAATCTTGCATTAATGTGGTACATTTGGTGAGCCAAATATGATATATGTTTTGATACTGAGATACAATTACTATGTAACATTGTGTTAGTTTTAGGTATATAACATAATTTGGGAAGGAAATAGCATTTACCTAGAGAATTCCATGGACAGAGGAGTCTGGGAGGCTACAGTCATAGAGTCACAAAAAGTCAGACGTGACTGATCAAGTATCCACACATATAATATAATATTTATTTATTAAAAAATATTTTCCAATTTTAATTAAATTTTTTTTAAATTTTTTCATATACATAGTTTAAGAAAAAATCTTGAAGAAAAGTTTGCTGTATGGCTTTCACAGCTAATGAATTTAACTACATTTCTTTTTTCTTAGTTTATTTTTAATTGGAGGATAATTGCTTTACAACATTGTGTTGGTTTCTGCCATACAACATCATGGATCAGCCATAAGTATATATGTCCCTTTCCTCTTGAACCTGCCTTCCACCCTCAAGCCCATCCTGCCCCTCTTGGTTGTTACAGAGTACTGGGTTGAGCTTTCTGTGTTATGCAGCTTCTTCCCACCAGCTTTATGTTTTCCGTATGGTAATGTATATGTTTCAATGCTACTCTCTCAGTTCGACCACCCTCTCCTCACCCCTTTGTGTCTGGAATTCCATTCTCTATGTCTGCATCTCTATTCTTGCCTTGCAGGTAGGTTCATCAGTACCATTTTTCTCAATTCCTTACATACGTTAATATACGTACTTGTTTTTCTGACTTATTCTGTATAACAGACTCTAGGTTCATTCATCTCAGTTCAACTGACTCAAATTTTGTTCCTTTTTATAGCTGAGTAATATTTCATTGTATGTATGTACCACAACTTCTGATTTATGTGTCTTTGGGATCAAGCCATTCTATCCAAGGGCTTCAGGAGAGCGTCAAAAATCTAGGAAGGGTTTTCCCTGATGGTCTTGTGGTTAAGAATTCACCTTGCAATGGAGGGAAAACCAGTTCGATCACTGGTCCAGGAAGATCCTGCATGGCTCAGGGCAGCTAAGCCAATGCGCCACAATTACTAAGCTCACGTGCAGCAGCTACTGAAGGCCACTCACCTAAAGCCCAAGCTCCACAAGAGGATCCACCACAATGAAAAGCCCATGCACTGCACCTAGAGAGTGGCCCCCACTCTCTGCAAGTAGAGAAAGCCTGCATGCAGTAATGAAGACCCAGTGCAGCTGGGGAAAAAAAAAAACCTAGGACAATGAGATCTGACATTCTTTTCCTGGCTGGAATCTGCCCAGCTTCACTGTCACTGAAAGCCATAATAATTGATACATACTTAAATTGCAAAATTATTGCCACAGTAAATTTAGTTAACATTCATCACCATACATATTAATAGTTACAGTTTTTTTTTTTCCCCATGATGATACCTTTAAGATCTACTCTCTTCAGTTCAATTCAGTTCAGTCACTCAGTCTTGTCCAACTCTTTGCTACCCCCATGGACTGCAGCATACCAGGCTTCCCTGTCTATCACCAACTTCCAGAGCTTACTCAGACTCATGTCCATTGAGTTGGTGATGCCATCCAACCATCTCATTACTCTTTTAGCAACTTTCAAATATACAGTACAGTTTTGTTCACTAACTCAACATGCTGTACATTACATCCCTAGGACTTACTTATCTTATAACTGGAAATTTGTACTTTTTGACCATCTTCACCCATTTTCCCCAGCTGTCAACCTCTGCCTCTGGCATCCACAAATCTGTTCTCTGTACTGATGAGTTTTAAAAAATTCTGCATCTAAGTGAGATCATATGGTATTTATTTTTTCCTCTTATTTCACTTAATATAATGCCCTGAAAGTGCACCCATGATATTGCAAATGGCAAGATTTCCTTTTTTATGGTTGAATAATATTCCGTGTGTGTGTGTGTGTGTGTGTTTATGTATATAACATGTTTTCTTTATCCATTCATCCATTGATGGACACTTAGATCGTTTACACCTCTTGGCTATTGTAAATAATTATGCGGTCAACAAGGGTTGTCGATAATTTTTTTTCAGTTAGTGACTTGTTTCCTAAGGATAAATACTCAGAAGTCGAAGTGGAATTGCTAGGTCATATGGTGATTTTTATAATTTTTTTTGAGGAACCTCTGTACTGTTTTCCATAGTGTCTCTGCCAATTTACATTCCTACAAGCAGTACACAAGAGTTTCCTTTTCTGCTTATCCTTGCCAACTCTTTATGTCTTGTCTTTTTGATAAAGCCATTCTACCAGGTGTGAGGTGATGGCTCACTGTGGTTTTGATTTGCATTTCCTTGATGTTTGGTGATATTAAGCACCTTTTCACATACCTGTTGGCCATATGTATATCTCTTTTGGGAAAATGTTCAAATCCTCTGCTCATTGTAAAATTAGATGTTTTTGCTGCAGAATTGTATAAATTCTTTGTTTATTTTAGATATTAACCTCTTATCAGATAATGTTTCACAGATAATTTTCCAGTTCTATAGATTACTTTTTCATGTTGTTGATGGTTTTCTTTCTGGTGCAGACATTTTTTTAGTTTGATGTAGTCTGTTTTCTATTTCTATGTACAAGCTATTTTCTATCTTTATGTACTCTAGATACTTTGTATAACTAGAGTCATAGAGTGTTTGTCTTTTTGTTACTGGCTTATTTCACTTAGCCTAATGTCATTGCTTTGGGAAAAACCCTCTTCCTCCTGTGTTTCTCCTTTATTCTCAGACTAGTATCATTTTCACACCACTTCTCCCACCACATGTGTGTGGGTTTTCCTCAACCAGACAGTCCTCTTGGACACTAACTGGGTGTCCTGCGGTTTATCTCAATTCTGTCACTACCTGGAGATAGTTTTAGATCCCACAGGTTATGGGCTCAGTCCAAAACTGCTTCCACTCCACTTCAGATACCAGTCACAAGTCCAGGTTGTCATCTGTGCTTCTGATCAGCTGGATATAAATCTGAGGTTCCCATGACTTCCTCCTCAGGTGGGATTAGAACAGTTTACAGAACTCAGGGAAACACTTACGTACATTTACCAGCGTATTAAAGGACATGATGAAGAATACAGATGAGCAGCCAAATGAGGAGATGCGTAGGGCAAGGTCTGGTGGGTCCCGAGTTGCAGGAGTTTCTTCCCTGTGGAGGCGGGATGGTCACCTTCCTGGTGTGTGGGTGGGTTTCACCAGTCTGAAAGCTCTTCAAACCTCATACTGTTGGGATTATAATGGAGACTTCCTCACATAGGCATGACCAATAATTAACTCTGTTCCCAGCTTCTCTCCCCTCTCCAGGGAATGGGAGGCAGAGATGAGAATTCCAAGCTCATAATACTGACTTGGTCTTTCTGGTGACTAGCCCCTATCCAGAAGCTCACCTAGAGTCACTTCATTAGTACAAAAAGATACTCCTGTCACCCAGGAAATTAACCAAGGTTTTAGAAGCCTTGTGACAGGAATTGGGGTTAAAAACCAATATTATAGCAAAAGATGCTCTTATTACCAAGGAAATTACAAGGATTTAAGGAGTTCTGTGTCAGGAACTGTGGGCAGAGACCAATATGAGTATTTTTTATTATCTCACAGTCAAATCCATCCATGTTGTAATGTATATCAGAATTTCCTTTTTTTTTTTTTTGTAAGGGTAAGTAATATTTCCTTACTTATGTATATGCCACATTTTGTTATTGTCGATATTATTGATGAGACACTTGAGTTTTTCCACCTTTAGGCTGTGGTGAACAGTGCTGCTTTGAATGTGGATGTATAGATACCTCTTTGAGGAAGACAGTATTTTTTTATGTGTTTCAAGTGGACAGCAAAGTGATTCAATTGTACATATGTATACATATTCTTTTTGATATTCTTTTCCATTATGGCTTGTTACAGTATATGAGTATATTCCCTGTGCTATACAGTAGGACTTTGTTGTTTATTTTATATGTAGTAGTTTGTACTGCTGATGGAAAACTAGTTTTTCCCTCCTCTAACCCCTTTCTCCTTTAGTAACCATAAATGTTTTCTGTGTCCCTGAGTCTGTTTCTGTTCCATAAATAAGTTCATTTGTGTCATAGTTCAGAGTCCACATGTAAGTCATATCACAAAGTATTTGTCTTTCTCTTTCTGCCTTATTTCACCTAGTATGATAATCACTGGGTGCATCCATGTTGCTTTAGATGTTATTATTTCATTTTTTATGGCCAAGTAATATTTCATTGAGTGTGTGTGTGTGTGTGTGTGTGTGTGTGTGTGTGTGTGTGTGTAAGAATCTGCCTACCAATGCAGGAGACGCAAGAGATGCAGTTTCCATCCTTGGGTTGCGAAAATCCCCTGGGAAGAAATGGCAACCTACTCCAGTATTCTTGCCTGGGAAATCCCATGGACAGATGAGCCTGGTGGGCTATAGTCCATGGAGTTGCAAATAGTTGGACATGACTGAGCACACACACACAACTCTTACCACATAAGGAAACTAATGTAAAGAGAAGATAAATAATTTTTTTGTCTAGACTCACACTGTTGCATATTAACTAAATCAGTTTTAACTGTTGCTTCTAATTAGATTAAATTTAAACAGTGTTAATAAGATATCTGACTTTTTCATAAAGTTTCTCCATGTAACAGTTCATAGGGAATTAGTTGTAATCCCTTCCAGTTGTTTATAAATGCAGTTACTTCAGAATTGCAGGTTCTATTTAATTGACATGTAATTATTTTTATATTTCCTTAAACACATTCACCATCTTTCGGTTATGTAAGCTTTTGAATTTTAAAATGTCGATTTCCTGACTAAAGTTACCATTATATCTTTAAATGTCTTTCTTCTGTTATTTAGTGGACTTTTGTTTCTCCACCAGCAAAAGATGCCAGGTTTTTTTGTAGATTGCATTTTTACCCCTCTGTGAACCATTATGAGTTTGGCTGTTTAATTTTTAAATAAAAAGAAAATTTATGTGCCTTTTAATTGTTGTATTCTCTATTATTGAAATTCCAAATTCCTTTTTTTCTTTTTCTTAGTTGAAAAGGAGCCTAAGAAATAAGGTCCTCTCTCTAGACCATAAAAGTAAAAAAGGTGTACGTGGTCATCCTGTCACTTCTAAGATATCACCAGAAAGGTAAGATACATGTATGTGTGTGGCACAGGATGGTCTTGTGCTATGTAAAGTTTGACCATGAATGATTCATTTAACCTTTTTGGGTCTCAGTTACCACAACTTCTAAAATACGATTGATTAAAGTGGCCTTTATGGTAGCATCTAAGCTCTGACTTTCTGTGATTCTCAGTCATCTTAACTTCTTGTGTGTGTGTTTGGAACATCTTGCAAGATTTATCTAATAAAGCAGGGATTATATATAAACTCATTAACATGCTGGGTTCATCACTTGTGGTCTGTAGTGAAAAAAATGCTCCAGTTAGCAACTGCAGTCCTATAGTCATAGTATTAATGAGTAATGGATATACTGAAATTAAATAGCTGTGGGATTCAAATTACAATTTTTACTAGAAGGAATTCAGAGCTAAATTTTTAGTATTGGACAACAGTAAATGCTTAAAAAGTTGTTATTTTGCAAAAGAGTATATTTTTTAAGAACAGTAAATGAATAAAAAATGACAGTAACAAAGTAAAAATTAAAATTTGGGGGAGTTGGCACAAGTTAGATGACTAATTGGAATTCTTGAACTTATATCAGAGCTCTTTGTAAGCTATTTAGTCTGAATTTGCACCTTTCAAGTGAACTGTC
This sequence comes from Neotragus moschatus, assembly GCA_006410615.1. NCBI lineage: Eukaryota > Metazoa > Chordata > Mammalia > Artiodactyla > Bovidae > Neotragus > Neotragus moschatus. The sequence continues at coordinate 27,554 of SJYA01000026.1, read as the reverse complement.
CTTAGTAAATAAATGTATCAGGGACTCTCTATCCTTACCAATACATGCTATCTCTCCCTCCTTCCCTTCTTTCCTTCCTTTTTTTCCATAGTTGTCCTAGGGGGTATGAAATGATGTTTCATTGTGGTCTTAATAAATGTTTCCGAATGACATTGAGTGTCTTTTTACATCCCTGTTGGTCATTTGTATATCTTCTTTGGAGAAATGTTTGTTTAGATCCTTTGCCTGTTTAAAAATTGTGTTGTTTATCTTTTTATTGTTTAAGAGGTTTTTTTTTTTTTTTTTAATGTTCTGGGAGACAATTCCTTATCAGATATATGGCTTGCAAGTATTTTCTGTCACTCAGCTTTTCACTTTATTGATGGTGTCCTTTGAAGCATAAAAGTGTTTTTCACTTTGATGAAATCCCATTTATCTATTTTTCTTGTGTTGCTGTGCTTTTGTTGTCGTATCTAAGAAACTGTTGCTTAATCTGAGGTCATGGTGATTTACTCTTGGGTTTTCTTCTAAGAATTTTTATAGTTCTAGCTCTTAGATTTAGGTCTTTTATCGATTTTGATTTAATTTTAGGTATGGCGTGAGATAGGCATCCAAATTTATATCTTTTTTTGTGAATATGCAGTTTTCCCAGCAACAGTTGTTGAAGAGGTACCAATTTTTCTTGCTACCTTTGTTGAAAATCAGTTAATGTTAATATACAGGTTTATTTTTGGATTTGAAATTCTAGTCCATTGATCTATATGTCTGTTTTTACCTCAGTACCACTGTGTACTGCACACTGTATTGTAATTTGTGGTAAGTTTTGAAATTGGAAAATGTGAGTCTTCCAACTTTATAATAGTTTCAAGATTAAAAAAATTTTTTTTTTAAAAACTTTTTTTTGGCTTTACCACATGGCATGTGGGATCTTAGTTCCCTGACCAGGGATCAAACCTATGCTCCCTGCAGAGGAAGTATGAAGACTTAACCACTGCCAATGAAATCCCTTTTCAAGATTGTTTTGGTTGTTCTGGGCTTTTTACATTTTCAGCTGAATTTTGTTTTTTAAAAATATGTATTTATTTTATTTTGGGGCTGTGATGGGCCTTTGTTGCTGCATGTGGGCTATCTCTAGTTACGGAAAGTGGGAGCTACTCTCTTCATTGCTGTGCATGGATTTCTCATCGCAGTGGCTTCTCTTGTTGTAGAGCACAGGCTCTAGACACATGGGCTCAGCAGTTGCAGCTTGTGGGCTCTAGAGCGCTGGCTCAGAAGTTTTGATGCATGGGCTTAGCTGCTCCTCGGCATGTGGGATCTTCCCAGCCCAGGGATCAAACCAATGTCCTTTGCATTGCAAGACGGATTCGTAACCACTGGACCACCAGGGGAGGAGCTGAGGAGCTGAATTTTACAATCAGGTTGTCATTTTTAGCACAACAGCCAACAAAGATTTTGATGGAAGACATGTTGAATATCTGCAGACCAACTTGGGGAGTATTGCCATCTTAACAAATTAAGTCTTGTGGTCCATGAATATATTTTTCCATTTATTTAGGTCTTATTCAATTTCTTTCAACAATATTTTATAACTTTCAGTGTGTCTTGGACATTTCTTGTTGAACTTATTCCCAAGTATTTTCTTCTGATGCTCTTGTGAATGGAAATGTTTTCTTAAATTTATTTTCAGATGTTTCATTACTAATGTATAGAAATCCCATTGATTTATGTATATTAGCCCTGATTTATATACTGTGACCCTGTTTGTCTTATTAGTTCTAGAAGTTTTTAGTAGATTACTTGGGATATATATACAAGATCATGTCACTTGCAGATAAATATGACTTGACTTCTTCCTTTTCAACTGTAGGCCTTTAATTTTGTCCCTTCTGCCTGATTGTCCTAGTTAGCATATACAGCGTATAATGGAAGAGTCAGACACTACTGAGCAACTGAACTGAATGGAAGTGGTGAGAGTAGAAATCTTTGCTTTGTTCCCAGTCTCAGAGGGAAATCGTTTAGTATTTCACCATTAAGTATGATGTTAGCTATAGGTTTTTTATAGATTTCCTGCTATGGTTTAAATGTCTGTATATTCCAGCAATCATATATTGATATCCTAATACCCAATGTGATGATATTTGGAGGTGGGACCTTCGAGGGAGTGTTTCAGATATGAGGGTAGAGCCCTCATGAATGGGATTAGTGCTCTTTTTATGAAAGAGACCTCTCAGAGTTTCCTGGTGCCCTCTACCACATGAGGACACTTTGAGGAGTCTGCAGTTTACAGCCCGGAGGAGGGCTTTCACCCAGAACCTGACCGTGTTGGCTGGCACCCTGATCTTGGACTTTCCAGCCTCCAGAACTGTGAGAAATAAATGTTTGCTGCCTGTAAGCCGCTGAGTCTGTGATGTTTTGTTGTAGCTTAAATAGACTCAGCCATGCCCTTTTTTATGTTGAAGTTCCTTTGTGTTCTTAATTTGTTGGAGGCTTTTTGTGATGAATGTGTGTTGATTTTGTCAAATGTTTTTTCTGCATTTATATCATATAATTTGTATCCTTTATTAATATAATATATAAATTGATGTTTAGATCTTAAACCAACTTTCTGTTCCTGGGATAAATCCCACTTTATCTTGATTTATGATCCCATTTATTTGTTACTGGTTTCAGTTTGCTAGGATTTTTATTGAGGATATCTATGTTTGTATTCAGAAGGGAAAATATCCTGCTATTTTCTAATGTTGTCTCTGTCTGGCTTTGGAATGAGGCTAATAATTGCCTTGTAGGATGAGCTGAAAAGTATTCTGTCTTACTTTGGTTTCCAGAAGGGTTTCTGAAGGATTGTGATTAATTCTTATTTAACTGTTTGATAAAATTCACCAGTGAAGCCATCTGGTTATTGGTGGTGAATGTGCTTGCATGCATATGTGTGTGTATCTGTGAATCTTTCAAATTACACAAATTCAGATTTTTGCTCGTTGTAAGTCTTTTAAAATTTTCTGCTTTTTAAAAATGAGTCAGTTTTGCCAGCTTCTGTTTTTCTAGGAATTTGTGTATTTTAAGTTATCTAATTTGTTGTCATACATTTGTTCATAGTATTCTAACACTGTTTAAAATTTCTGTAATATTGCTGGTGATGACTGTTCTTTCATTACTGATTTTAATAATTTGAGTGGTTTTTTTTTGGTTCAGTCTGCCAGGATAATTGTAGATTTTCTTGATCTTTTCAAAGTACCAAGTTTTGGTCTTATCAGTTTTCTCTGCAGGTTTTCTATATTTAATTTCATTTATTTCCACTATAATCTTATTTTCTTCTTGATTTGGACATAGTTTGTGCTTTTCTTTATAATTTCTTAAGATATATATTTAGGTTATTGATTTGAGATCTGATATCTGTCTTCTTTTCTAATATAGGTGTTTAGTTTTAAATTTTATTCTGAGCACTATTAGGTGTACCTCATAAATTTTGGTGTTTTGTGATTTTCTTTTATTAAGCAAAAGTATTTTCTAGTTTCTGCTATGATTAATTCACTTGATTTGAAAGTGTGTATTGTTTAATTTCTATGTATTTTTACATTTCAAAGATATTATTTTATTCATATAATTGACATATAACATTATATTAGTTTCAGATATACAACATAATGATTCTACACTTGTATATATTGTGAGGTGATCACCACAATAAGTATAGTTAACATCTATCGCTCACAGTTACAATTTTTTTGTGATGACAACTTTTAAGTTTTATTTTTTAGCAGCTTTCAAATATACATTAGCATATTATTAACCATAGTCACAATGCTGTACATTACATTCTGATGACTTATCTGTTGTTATTTGTTAATTGAATTCCATTGTGATCTGAGAATGTTTTATATGATTTCACTTCCTATAAATCTGCTGAGGTTTGTTTGTGGCCTGGCATATAGTCTTTCTCGGAGAATGTTCCATGTGTTTGAGAAGAATGTGCATGTTGTTTCTATTTATTAGAGTGCCTCTAGAAGGCGATGGTACTCCACTCCAGTACTCTTGCCTGGAAAATCCCATGGACAGAGGAGCCTGGTAGGCTGCAGTCCATGGGGTCGCGAAGAGTCGGACATGACTGAGTGACTTCCCTTTCACTTTTCACTTTCATACATTGGAGAAGGAAATGGCAACCCATTCCAGTGTTCTTGCCTGGAGAATCCTAAGGACGGCAGAGCCTGGTGGGCTGCCGTCTATGGGGTCACACAGAGTCGGACACGACTGAAGCGACTTAGCAGCAGCAGCAGATGTCTTTGAGATTGAGTTGGTTGATAGTGTTATTCAAGCCTCTGTGATTTTTTTTGTCTCATTGTTCTATCAAGACTGGGGTTTTAAATGTTGAACTATTATTGTTGAATTGTTAATTTCTCCTTTCTGTTAGTTTTTGCTTAATGAGTTTGTCGTCTTATTATTATATATATGTATTTTATAGTCAGGCTTCCCAGGTGGCGCTAGTGGTAAAGAACCCACCTGCAAATGCAGGAGACAGGAGACACAGGTTTGATCCCTGGGTTAGGAACATCCCCTGGAGGAGAGCATGGCAACCCACTCCAGTTTTCTTGCCTGGAGAATCCCTGTGGACAGAGAAGCCTGATGGGCTGCAGTCCTTAGGATTGCAAAGAGTCTGACACCACTGAAGCCACTGAGCACGCATGCATGTTTATAGTCAGTATATCCTACTGATGAATTAACCCTTTTGTCAATGAATTATTCCTCACTGTTTCTACACACATTTGATGTTATTTTTTTCTTTAAAGTTTATTTTGTCTAATACTGGTATAGCCACTCTATCTGTCTTAAGGTTGCTGTTTGCATGGTATACTTTTTCCATCATGTTACTTTGAACCTATTTTTTTTCTGAGTCCAAAGTGTGTCTCTGTTCTAGGCATACAGTTGGATCTTATCTTAGTCTTTTTGGACTACTATAACAAAATACCATAAGAGTAGGTGGCTTTTAAATAAAAACGTTTATTTCTCATGATTCTGGAGCCTGAGAAGCCCAGGATCATAGTACTTCCAGATTCAGTATCTGATGAAGGCTTCCTGGTTCATGAATGGGCATCTTTTTGCTGTGTCCTCAAAGAATAGAAGGAGCCTTCTCTTGAACCTTTTTTTTTTTTTTTAATAAGCACTAATCTCATATATGAGGGCTTTACCCTCATGACCCTCCCAAAGTCCTCACCTCCTAATACCATCACTTTTGGGGGTTAGAATTTCAAAATATGAATTTTGAGGGGAAACATACATTCAGAGTGCTTCCTGGGTGGTGCTGTTGGTAAAGAACAAGCCTGCCGATGCAGGAGACATTAAGAGGCTTGGGTTTGATCCCTGGGGCGGGAAAGTCCCCTGGAGGAGGGCATGACAACCCACTCCAGTATTCTGGCCAGGAGAATCCCATGGACAAAGGAGCCTGGTGGGCTACAGTCCACAAGGTTGCACAGAATTGGACACAAATGAAGCGACTTAGCACACATACATTCAGAACATAGATCTTGTTTTTTATCATAAGCTGCTCTCACAATCTCTACCCTTGATTAGTTATGTAATCCATTTACATTTCATGTGAGTCAAGGTGTCAGCAAGGCTATGCTTCTTTTGAAGGTAGTAGGGAATAATCTGTTCCATGTTTCTCTCTTTTCTTCAGGCATTCAGTCCTCCATATTTACACATTTTCCCTGTATGTCTTCATATTGTCTTCCTTTTGTGTATATCTGTTTCTGCCATTTTTATAAGGACACTACTCATAAGATACAAGCATACTGTGTTTTTCACTTTATTGACACTTTGCAGATACTGCAGTTTTTACAAATTGATTTTATAGTAATTGTGTCCCTCCTACTGTCTCAATGGGACTTCTCCTTTGTCTTTGGATATGGTTTTATCTTTTTTCATGGGTTCCAGTGTCTTCCTGTTGATGATTGTTCAGCAGTTGTAATTTTGATGCTCTCATAAGAAATGGTGAGAGCGCATCTTCTACCCTGCCATCTTGAACTGATCTCTGTTTTTCACAAACTGAATGTTGCAGGCAACCCTGCATTGAGCAAATCTATCGGCATCGTTTTTCAAAAAAACATTTACTCACATTGTGTCTCCGTGTCACATTTTGGTAATTCTTGTAATATTTCAGAACCTTTTCACTATTATTATATTTGTTATGGTGATCTGTGATCAGTAATTTTAAAAATTGAAGTATAATTGATTTATAATACTGAATTAATTTTGTGTGTATAGCCAAGTGATTCAGTTGTATATTTTTTCAGATTATATTTTATTGTAGGTTACTAAGAAGACATTGAATATAATTCTCTGTGCTATACAACAAATCCTTCTTGCTTATCTGTTTTATGTATGATAGTTTGTATTTGTTAATCTCATAATCCTTATTTGTCCCTCTTTCCCTTCTTCTCCTGTTTGATGACCATAAATTTGTTTTCTGTTTCTGTGGGTCTTTTCTATTTTGTGTATAGATTCATTTGTATCATTTTTTACATTCACATAGTACTTGTTATTCTCAGTCTGAATTATATCATTAACTATAGTGTTTTCTACATCAATCCATGTCTTTGCAGATGGATCTTTCTTCTTTAGGAATGAGTGATATTCCATTGTATATTTGTACCACATTTTCTTTATCTATTCCTCTGTCAGTGGACATGTAAGTTGCCTCCATATCTTGGCTATTGTTAAACAGTCCTTTAGTGAACATTGGGATGCGTGTATCTTTTCAAATTATGATTTATTTTAAATTTATGTTCAGGAGTGGCAGTGGTGTATCATACGGCAGTTCTGTTTTTGTTTTTGTTTTAATGAATCTTCATACTGTCCTTTGTAGCGATTGTACCGTTTATGTTCCAACCAAAAGTTTAATTGAGTTTGCTTTTCTCTACACACTCTCCAGCGTTTATTGTTTGTAACTTTTTTGATGATAGCCATTTTGACCAGTGTGAGATGATACATCATTGTATCTTTGATTTGCATTTCTGTAATAATTAGTGATGTTGAACATCTTTTCATATGCTCCTTGGCCATCTATATGTATTGTTTGGATAAATGTCTAATTTGGTCTTATACTTAGTTTTTGACTGGGTTGTTTGATTTTTTTTTTCATATATATAGAGCTGCATGAGCTGTTTGTATATTTTGGAGAGTAATCCCTTGTCTGTCTCATCACTTGCAAATATTTTCTCCCATTCTGTGGGTTGTCTTTTCATTCTGTTGATGATTTCCTTTGCTATGCAAAAGCTTTTAAATTTAGTTCGGTCCTATTTGTTTATTTTTGTTTTTATTTCAATTACTCCAGAAGATGAGTCCAAAAAGATATTGCTGTGATTTATGTCAAAGACTGTTTTGCCTATGTTTTCCTCTAAGAGTTTTATAGTGTCCAATCTTACATTTAGAGCTTTAGTCCATTTTGAGTTTCTTTTTGTATATGGTGTTAGAGAATGTTCTAATTTTATACTTTACATATAACCATCCAGTTTTCCCAGCAGCACTTATTGAAGAGACTGTCTTTCTCCATTGTGTATTTATTGCCTCCTTTGTCATGGACTAATTGACTGTAGGTGTGTGGATTTATTTCTGGGCTTTCTGTTCTATTCCATTAATCTGTATTTCTGTTTTTGTGCCAATATCATACTCTTCTAATTACTATAGCTTTGTGGTATAGTCTGAAGTCAGGGAACCTGATTCCTCTAGCTCTGTTTTTCTTTCTCAAGGTTGCCTTGCCTACTTGGGGTCTTTTGTGTTTCTATACAAATATAAAATATTTTTGTTCTAGTTCTGTGACAAATGAATACTACAATGAATAAAACTGCTGTGTGCACACTCATGTACATGTGCCTGTATGGACACATTTTTATTTCTTTTGGGTAAATACCCAGGAGATGGGTTGTTGAGTCACTGAAAGTACATTTTCAACTTTGTTAAGAAACTGCCAAATGATTTCCAGAAGTAATTGTTCCCTTTTACATTGGCACAAGTGGTGCAGGAGAGTTTTACTTCCTCAATCTTCCTGTCAGGACCTGTATGGTCAGTCTCTGTCATCATCCCTTGTTATATATGTGTGATGATATCTTTTATTTTAAGAGCTTTGTTTAAAAATTTATTTATTTATTTGTTTTGGCTCTACTGAGTCTTGGTTGCAGCATGTGGGCTGTTTGTGTAGGTTCAGTAGTTGCAGCACATAGGCTTAGTTGCTACATGTGGGGTCTAGTTCCCTGATCAGAGATCAAACCCATGCCCTCTGCATTTGAGTGCAGAATCTTAGCCACTGGATCACTAGGGAAGTCCCATGTAGTGATATCTAATTGTGGTAATAGTTGCATTTTGTTGATGAATGATGATATTGAGCATCTTTTCATGTGTTTATTGTTATTTTGTATATTTTCTAAAGTATCTGTTGAAATATTTTGCTCCTTTTCCCATTTTATGAAAAGACAAACTTTTTTATAAAGACCAGAAAGATGAGATTAATGATACTGAGCATCTTTTCACATGCATATTGGCTATTCATATGTCTTTTCTGTGATGTATTCATTTATTTTGTCCTTGAGGAAGGACACAAGATTCTACCCCCCCAGTGGTTCTCTGACTGGGGCCATAATTGGACAGACAAAATACAGATAAATAAGAGAAAAACAAACAGAATCTATTCAACACATGCAGTGTGCGTATACATGGGAGAAATTCTATAAAGAGTAACTCAAAGGAGGAGATACAGCATAGGCTTATATAGTATATTAACAAAGAACAATAAATTTCTAGAGAAGTGATAAGACAGAGGAAAAGGGTTTGCTATTCCAAAGATGGCGAACTGTGGGATAGAACGTATATGGGGGAAATTAATAGGAGATAATGTTTAATTAGTAAGGCTTGTTATGTGAATTATATTCCTGGGCTGATAAAGAGTCTCTGGTGATAAATAGTCTAAACCTGCTTTTAGGCAAGCAATGCGTGGACAGGGAGCCTTTTTGGCATCTACTCTCGGTTGGTTTCAATTCAAAATAATCCTTGTGCCAAAGTGGCATGTTTTGTGGTAGCATATTTTTATTTCCTGCACCCCCCCTTTTTTTTGAAGGACAAGAAATAATAAAATTAAATTATGAAAAAAAACTAAAACACTGCCTTCATTCCAGCTGTCAGTTTCTAGAGTCTAAAAATAGGATACCATGTTTTGAGGAGTGATTTTTTTTTTTTTCTTGCGTTTTGAATTTAGCCAAGTTATATCACTGTTTTATGCATTCGTTGAAAAACTGCTTTTGTTGAAAAACTAAATCAAACAAAATTTGAAAAAATTTTTTTGTATTGTGGTTTTGCTGAGTTTTTTTTTCATAATTACAGATTTTTACATGTATGAAAAGTACTACAGAAGAAATGTGATATAATTTTTATTTTCTGGGAGTGATAATTCTTAAACTTTGAGTACATCAATCAGCAACTATTTTCCCTTATAAATTAAATGAATTGTAGAGTAATAATTCATAGCTTAGAAGGGGACATTTTGTAAATAGACTATTGGATGATTCTAAAAAGCTTAGATGAGGACTTCCCTGATGGTCCATTGGCTAGGACTTTGCTTTCCCAATGCAAAGGGCCCTGGTTGGATTCCAAGTCAGGGAATTAGATACCATTTGCTGCAACCAAGAGTTTGCATGCTGCAATGAAGGTTGACGATCCTACATGCTGCAACTAGGACCTATTGTAGACAAGTAAATAAATAATAGTAAAAAAGAAAAGCTTAGATGAGACTTCCCTGGTAGTCCAGAGGTTAAGACTCCTAGCTTCCACTGCAAGGAGCACGAGTTTGACCCCTGGTCAGGAAATTAAGATCTCTTGAGGTGTGGCCACACACACACACACACAAAAGCTTACGCACATACTTTAGCAGGGATGGTATGTATATCATCAATAGAATGTTGGGTTAGGTGGAGATCTTCATTTAGCTGTCCTCTACTCTTTATTCTTACTGTGAAATATAATGTATCTACCAAAAAATGAATAAAGGGTAAACTGTTTAATAAAGTATTCATTATAATTTAATATGTTTTTATAAGGCAAATATATTCATATAACCACCATTCAGGTATAAAATAGAAAATTAGCCCAGAAATTCCATGTACCTTTGTAGTTACAACTTCCTTTCCTCTCCTTTAAAATTAACCTGTCTCCTAATCTTATTTTTTTGGGATAGTATTGCCACCTAAGTGTGTCTCCCTAAATACTAAGTTTAGGTTTTATTTTATCTGGTTTGAATGTTTTTCTTTACTCTTTAAGTTTCTATTTGAATATCCATAGAAATAATAGGGCTAGGTGGAATTGTAAATTGATACAGCCACAGTGGAGAACAGTATGGAGATTCTTTAACAAATTAGGAATAAAACTACCATATGATCCAGCAATCCCACCACTGGGCATATACCCTGAGAAAACCACAATTCTAAAAGACACATACATCCCAGTGTTCATTGCAGCTCTGTCTACAATAGCCAGGACATGGACACAACCTAGATGTCCTGCAATGGGTGAATGATAAAGAAGTTGTGGTATATATATATATAATGGAATATTACTCAGCCATAAAAAGGAACAAATTTGAGTCAGTTGTAGCAAGGTGAATGAACCTAGAGCCTGTTATACAGAGTAAAGTAATTCAGAAAGAGAAAAACAAACATTGTTTATTAATACACATATATGGAATCTAGAAAAAATAGTACTGATGAACCTGTTTACAGAGAAGAAATGGAGATGCAAATGTAGAGAATAGTCTGGTTGAAACAGCAGGGGAAGGAGAAGGTAAGACAAATTGAGAAAGCAGCATTGACATACATAGACTATCATGTGTGAAATAGGTAACTTGTGGGAAGCTGCTATATAACCCAGGGAGCCCAGCCTGGCACTCTGTGACGACTTAGAGGGGTGAAATGAGAGGGGAGGGAGGCTCAGGAGGGAAAGAGTATGTATATAATTATGACTGATTCATGTTGATGTATGTCAGAGATCACTACAGCATTGTAAAGCACAGCCAGCCACCCTTAAAATTTGAAGAAGATTTTAAGAGACCAATAAGTAACATTCTGTCAAGCGGTTTTAGATGGTATATACTTAACCATTCTGCTATTGCTGGGATTTTAAAGTTGCTTGTATTTTTGGCTGTTATAAATAATACCGTGATGAACATCTTCATGCATAACTTTTCCCCATACGTTTTGTATTTTTTGGTACAAGATTCCAGGTGTGGAATTATTTTGTTAAGAATAACAAACATGCAAAATATTGTTTACATTTTCCCACATTTATATTTTCTCAGTCTTTCATTCATATATTTAAGTGCATGTCACATATGCACATTCACATACACATTTTTTCTTCCCAGAACTATTTGAGAATAAGTAACAGACATCAGGCACTTTACCTCTGAATACTTTAGCCTGTATATCTTAAAAACAAGGAATTCTTTTACAGGATAACCACAATACATCATGAAGAAGATATATACTAATTTCTTTTTTAATATCATTTTTGGCTTTTAACTACATTAAATTTATTTGACTGTGTCGAGTCTTAGTTGTGGCACATCTGGTCTTCATCGCATCACGTGGAATCTTTGGTTATAGTGCACAGACTCTCCATTTGCCACACACGGGCTCAATAGTTGCTCTGTGCGGCCTTCAGTAGTTATGGCAAACAGAAACTTCACTAGGGCAACATATGGGCTTATTTGCTCCATGGCATGTGGGACCTTAGTTCCTGACCAGGGATTGAACCTGCATCCCCCGCACTGCATGGTGGATTGTTAATCTCTGGACCACCAGAGAAATCCCTATAATAATTTCATATTATCATCTCATATAAAGTCTAGAATCAGAATTATCTAAATGTCTCCAAGATGTCTTTTTTTAAAAATCTAGGATCAAATTGAGGTTCATGCATTATATTTTTTAGTTTTTATGTCTCATTAGTCTCTTAATCTTAGAATAATCCCTCCATCTCTTCACCCCCTTAAACCATGACACTGACTTTTTTGAAGAGTTCAGGCCACTTGTCTCATAGGATGTCTTATATACTAGATTTTTAAAATTTTTCTAGGTTTGGCCTTATGATTAGGTTCATGTTACATTTTTGGCAAGAATCCTTCATAGCTGATGTCATTTTCTTATTGCATCATATCAGAGGATACATAATATCTCCTTGTCCCACTGTTGGTGGCCTTATTGATCACTTGGTTAAGGTGCTAGCTGCCAGATGTTTAGTTACAAAGATGCCTTTTTCCTTCATAATTAATAATTGTTTGTGAACCTGATTATCTGTTTGCATTGTGCTGACATCAAGGTAGCTGAGCACTAATGGGAAAAAAATGACGAAACAGAGTATGTTTGTGGCATTATAAATTCATAATTATTAATCTTATTGGATTTCTCAATCCCAAGATAATCCTACTATGTTTTGCTAGTTGTCTTGTGTTCACCCTCTACACAATGAAGATTTGAAGCCTTTTCTCTCCTCAACCCTGTATTCCTTTACCTTTCATATCACTCTGAAAAATGATCTTGGTTTCTGGAAGAAGCCCATCATAAATCAGCACAGTGGAGCAGTTAAGAGTGCTGTCAACAGAGTTGAGAGTGTATGGCTCTGGATCCCACTCTCACTATTCCACCCATTTTACTGTGGGCCAAGTTATTAATCATTCTGTCTTGGTCTTCTCAGTTACAGAATAGTTACCTTTGTACCTCATGGAGTTGTTGGTGTTCAGTTGCTTAGTTGTGTCTGACTCTTTGTGACCCCATGGACTGCAGCACGCCAGGCTTCCCTCTCCTTCACCATCTCCTGGAGCTTGCTCAAACTCGTGTCCATTGAGTCGGTGGTGCCATCCAACCATCTCATCCTCTGTCATCCCTTCTCCTCCTGCCTTCAGTCTTTCTCAGCATCAGGGTCTTTTCTAATGAGTTGGCTCTTCGTATCAGGTGGCCAAAGTAGTGGAGCTTCAGCTTCAGCATCAGTCCTTCCAATGAATATTTAGGATTGATTTCCTTTAGGATTGACTGATTTGATCTCTCTGTAATCCAAGGTACTGTCAAGAGTCTTCTCCAACACTACAATTCAAAAGCATCAATTCTTTGGCACTCAGCCTTTTTTATACTCCAACTCTCACATCCATAACATGACTACTGGAAAAATTATAGCTTTGACCTCATGGATTAGTTGTGAGGATTAAACGAGGTAAAGCATTATAAAAGGCTTAGCATAGTTTCTGGTATATGGTGCATGTTCAATAAATACTAGCTCTTTCTATTCCACTTCTTAAGAAACTTTATAATGTTAACTATTCTGTCTCCTGTATCATCAACCTCTCCTACTTTGTTGACCTCTTTCCCATAAGCACTTAAACTTACACAGATATTTTCTATCTTAAGCTAAGTAACCAATGATTAACTCAGAAGACTTATCTTGAATCTTACATTTATCCTCAGACCTTTTCCTATATCGGAGAAGGCAATGGCACCCCACTCCAGTACTCTTGCCTGGAAAATCCCATGGACAGAGGAGCCTGGTAGGCTGCAGTCCATGGGGTCACGAAGAGTCGGGACACGACTGAGCGACTTCCCTTTCACTTTTCACTTTCATGCATTGGAGAAGGAAATGGCAACCCACTCCAGTGTTCTTGCCTGGAGAATCCCAGGGACGGGGGAACCTGGTGGGCTGCTGTCTGTGGGGTCGCACAGAGTCAGACACGACTGAAGCGACTTAGCAGCAGCAGCAGCAACTTGTCCTATATCCCCCTTTCATAGCTCTGTGTCAGCTGCCTACATTTGCTGTATCTATGTTGCTTTCCTTCTTTCCTGTTTCTGCTCCCACCATTCCATTAAACTATCCCTAAGTCACCATCACCTCTCTAAATTCATTATTTTTTCTCTTCATGTTTTCTTTATTCTTCACAAAAGATCAAAGTCATTTTTTTAAAAATACAGCTATGATATCATCATTCTTTTATTAAAACTAGGGGATCAATACTGTTTTTGATATTAAAGTTTCAAATCCTCAATATAATCCACACAGTTCTGCCTAACTGTCCATCTTTTTACAAATTTCCTCTTGATTCTAAGCACTTGAGCCAGGTAAGTCCTGTAATTTTCTTGAACAGACTTTCCTAATGTCTGAGCATTTACATTTTATCCTCCTTTTTGAACCACTCTCCATTTTCCACTTGTTTCCTTTGGATAGTTTCAACTTCAGTAAAAGTCGTATTCTTAGTAAAACTTCCCTTATCTGGTTCAGCAGAAATGCAGCATCTGTACTTTTTGTTCATATTGCTCATTTCAGTTGTAATTAAATAGCTAATTGGATAATTCTTACTTGAAATGTAACCTCCACAAAGGCAGGAACTGTAATTGTTTTGTTTGTTGCCAATTGTTTTGCTAGAAGGTATTTGGTAAGTATTTGTTGGATGAAGAATGAATTTTTATTCATTCATAGCAATGTCTCTCATCTTTTTATTGTTTAATGATAATCCTAGAATCTGTGTTTTTCTTTAAACTTAAAATGTGTGGCATTTCAGTGCTTTCTGTAGCGGCTCCTTGGAAGATGAAGCAGCTCCCGCTTCTTCTACTAGATGATCTGAAGATACAGTCCCAAGGGGCAGGTGCAAACAAGTCATTTCTTTGACATCTGTTTTATCTTAAAAATACACAAACACTGCTTTCTGTTTCTTAATATTATTACTTTTGTTAAAAAGGGTCTAAAACTGATACTAGGGAGTAGAATAGACACTCTTCTAATTAAACACTTTCAATTATTCCCACAATTACTCTTTTGACATTGTTTTACGTCAATGTACTGTGTTCATTGTGCTGTGTTTCATGGTTCAAGAACTGAACACAGTTCTCCAAGTATTATCGGTACAAAGATACATTAAATGAGTAAAGGGCAAAATGTAATGAGGCAAAAAGCTGACAGTGCTTGGATTTATCAGTTTTACTTTTGAAATTGGTATACATACATTGTTTTAAGTTGACCTGCTTTTAGAAATAAGGTAAACTTAAGTGTATCTTAAGACTATATATAGTTAAAACTGTAGATGATATACTGTTATCTTTAGATTTAATTTATGTTTTCCAAATCAACAAATCCTAAACTAAGAACACATTTGTAATGCAGGAAGTGGTTTCCTTTGTGAGGTGATGTGCAGATAAATATTGTTCCACTGATAGTGTGGGTAAGCACAGATTGGTTACCAGGAATCCCAACAGCTTTGCATGTGTGTGACCACAGTTGTAGTATTTCAGAAAGAATTCTGAAGAAAATCCAAATTTAAGTGAAATGTGCTTTAGTTTTTCATGTATATTTGAGAATGGTTAGGCAGTTTTTTTTTAGTTATGGTATTTACTACTCTGGTTAATTGCTTGAAGAATTGAATTAGAATTCCTGAAGGTTTTCATTTGTTATAATTTGTGATGAATACATGTATTATATAATATTTAGTACTGCATATATTAATTATTTATGTGTGTAACAGGCAACTCAAAGTTATGTTGACGAATGTCCTATGGACGGATTTAGGACGAAAATTCAGAAAGACCCTACCTAGAAACGATGCTAATTTATGTGATGCCAACAAGGTGCAGTCTGACTCATTGCCTTCGACATCTGTTGACAGCCTAGAGACATGTCAAAAATTAGAACCTCTTCACCAAAGCCTTAATTTATCTGAAAGGTATGTTGTTCAGTATTGATTTTGTTCAGCTTACTGCACTGGAAGTACGTTAAGTCCAATGATCTTTAAAAATAAGATTGTTGGAAATGATCTTTAAGAAAATCGACATATACACGTGTGACTCCCTCAAATCTTAAAGCTGACAATCTTCATTTACAAAGTTAATGACTCTACATTTCATTAAATCGATTGGGTTAGAATTATTTTTAAAAACAAATAATATTCTTAGTACATTTAACTTAATAATTTGATTCACATATACATATTTTTTAGAGATTCACGTATATAAAATGAAGAACTAGATATAGACAGGTAGATAAGGACCTAGATTTTTTTAGGTAAGGACCTAAATATTATCTCAAAGGTATGTTAAAGATGAAAAGAAAAAAAAAACAAGTATGTCTGTCTATCTGTGGATCTTTTTATTTTCTGCATCTTTAACATTTGTTGTTGTTCAGTTGCTTAGTTGTGTCTGACTCTTTGTGACTCCCTGGACTGCAGCATGCCAAGCATCTTTAACATACCTTTCAAATATTATTTAATCTAGGTCCTTACCACTTTTTACTTTGTGAGCTTTCTTGTATTTTACATGCATTTTTTAAAAAAGGAGATGATTTTGAATTGTTATTCCTGATTTTTAATAATAAATATGCAGTTTAATTTTGAAAGCTAACAAGACCTGTTTTGTTCTATATTTAAAAAAAAATTGTATGTGAAGTTTGGGACTAAAAATTAGAAATTAGTTCTGGGAATTTGTGACCTATAACAATGTTTTTAATGTGTTTCCATTTACAGTTTTAACCCTTAAATGAATTATTTTTTAGGGGAAGTATTTAGTTTCAATTAGAATAGCCTGTCATTAGCTAGATGGTGCTTTGATTATTTGGTCTGTAACCTTAATGACAATTTTTTTAGCAGTATTCTTAATATTTCTTTTTTATCGATTTATTTGACTGTGCTGGGTCTTAGTTGTGGCATGTGGGATCTAGTTCCCTGATCAAGAATTTAATCAGGCCCCTTGCCCTGGGAGTGCAGTCTTAGCCACTGGACCACCACGGAAGTCCCTAGATAACAATTTATAAGTGCTTTAAGCCAAGATCCTGCTGAAACTTCGTGACTTTCAGCACAGTTATTTTAAAAATTAAAGTAGAACTCTGTCAAAACATTTGAACATAGTATTGTGCAGTACTTTTTTTTTTTTTTAAAGGACACTTCTTTTACAAAATGCAAAAACATAAAAAGCTATGTAACAAGAATTCCTGTACTGTATCATACCTGATATAAATTAAACTTTCTAAAGCACTCAAAATCTTAGACACTTTGCTTTACTAATTTATGAAGAAGCAATTTACTCTCATTGCCCTGAAGTATAGCGTTTTTCCTCCTTAGTACAAGTGAGCTATTCCTTTACTGTGCTGCTAGATCTAAATAAAGGGGACTAGTTAAAGGGATGGCCCTTCCAATCCCTTTGGTTCTTTTGAGAAGCTCCAGCTCTCCTCCAGGTGACATCCATCCCCTCATCCCATGTCTAATCTTTTTGAATTAGAACAGTGTAATGTTCCATCCCCCAGAATAGNCCTGTACTGTATCATACCTGATATAAATTAAACTTTCTAAAGCACTCAAAATCTTAGACACTTTGCTTTACTAATTTATGAAGAAGCAATTTACTCTCATTGCCCTGAAGTATAGCGTTTTTCCTCCTTAGTACAAGTGAGCTATTCCTTTACTGTGCTGCTAGATCTAAATAAAGGGGACTAGTTAAAGGGATGGCCCTTCCAATCCCTTTGGTTCTTTTGAGAAGCTCCAGCTCTCCTCCAGGTGACATCCATCCCCTCATCCCATGTCTAATCTTTTTGAATTAGAACAGTGTAATGTTCCATCCCCCAGAATAGTTTTTCTCACCAGAAGTTGTTAGCAGCTATATTATGTGTTCAGGAAGCTTAAATATAATGTGAAATAGAGTCCCAATAAGATTCTAATTTGTTTTTTTACTGTGTATGTATGTGTTTCTGTTCCCTTACTCAGATGAACTACCAGTTAGTCCAGACCTTCCCCTCAGCTCCAAGTGTCCTAGGTTTAGCTTGTTTCAAAGTGAGTGAATCATCTTTGTTTTCAGACTTGTTCCCTTTTTCTCTGTCTCCTCCCTGTCTGAATATATGACTCCTTTTCACACTTAGTTCTTCGCATTAGAACTTGGAAATTGTCCTAGCTCCTGTCTTTCCCTTACTCTTTGTATCTAATCATTTATCAAGTCTAGTTATTTTTGCCTCCTAAATCTGTCTTCAAATGAACTTTTCTTTCTCTTTCTCACCACTGCCCCAGTTCAAACCCTGATAACTTCATGCCTTTATTACTCTGATCGTAATTTTATTGGGCTTCCTGTGCGTAGTCTTTTTTTTTTGTCTTCGTTATTTCACCATATTGTTGCTGAACTGTAAAGATGTTATGTGTTACTCTGCTATTTAACATCTTCCTGTGGCTCCAGATAGTCTTTAGGTTAAAGTTCAAACTTTTTACCTTGGCATTACAACGTCCATAATGATTGCATCTTGATTCTCTCTAGCTTTGTATCTGTCTACTCTTCCACATTCAGTCCTGTGTTTTAGAATTAAGGAACTGCTGGTAGCTCACTGAATGTATAATGTTGTTTTATACCTCTGAGCTCATGCTTTTTGTTCTCTTATCTTGGGAAAAATTTCCTTTTCCCCTTTATTGATTGATATTGGTCTTTAACACTGAACTCATTTCCATCTTCTTAGGAAGCCTTCTTCGATTCCAGCTGCCACATCTGCATTTGATCCCTTTCTTTGTTTGGGAAAGCTGCCTATTCCATATCATAGCACCCATAACACTTAATGTGATTTCTCTGCCTCCCTTACTGTAAGCTTCATAAGGGCAGTGACTACATTTTATTATTTTTTTCCTTGCATAGTACTGGGCACATAATAAATTCTTAATAAAAATTTGCTGAGATTACTTAGCAGTTCCAGCCTCTTTGATTGAAATGTCTTTTCTTCCACCCAAACCAATTATCTGCTCTGTAATTTTGGTCTCAGACAGGAAAAGAGATGTTATAGGCTTCAAATAAGAAATTTGGAGAGCCGTTTAGGGTATAGGTTTGGATAGATGTAGTCTGTGTGGAACTTGCTATCTAGACTAGGAGACTTAGACGTTCTTCAGAATTTGGTTAACTTTGACATGATACTGTTTGTCTTATTTTCATTTTACTTGCCTCAGTTCAGTTCAGTTCAGTTGCTCAGTCGTGTCCGACTCTTGAATCGCAGCACACCAGGGCCTCCCTGTCGATCACCAACTCTCGGAGTTCACTCACACTCACGCNGTTAAATTCATCCATTCCAGTCCATTTTAGTTCACTGATTCCTAGAATGTTGACGTTCACTCTTGCCATCTCTTGCTTGATCACTTCCAATTTGCCTTGATTCATGGACCTGACATTCCAGGTTCCTATGCAATATTGCTCTTTACAGCATCGGACCTTGCTTCTATCTAAGATGTCATTATTTCAGAAAGATGAAAGGAAGCAAAACTTATGTTTGGCTCTTAATTTTAACTTAAAATTTAACTACCGAGTAAACTAAAATTACTTATTCATTCCCAGAAATGGCTTCTTTCTTTTTTTAAAGTTTGTCTACTTATTTTTAAGTAATTTTAAAATTTTATATTGACCTATAGTTGATTTACAACGTTGTAATAGTTTCAGGTATACAGAAAAGCACATTCTGGGATCTAAAGGTAGTGCTCTAAGTATGTTGCCCTTTGATGAAGACAGTGTAGCCTTTTAATGTCTGGATAAAGTTGAGAAGAAAAACAAAAAATATGTGATCCCAATCAGTCTTATTAAATAATGAAGGAGAGAGTCAAGAGTTTTAGAAATGTCAAGCTAGCACTATGTGGGATACACACATATCTTTTAAAATAAATAAACCATATTTTAGTTTAGGTTTTATCTCCATATGTGGTTCCATATCTGTTTTCCTGGGAGAATATTTCCAGATCTTTATAAGCCTTGGTCAGCAGGCAAGAAAGAACCTAGTGGGAGATACATGCAAAACTTTTGAGAAGGTAAACCGTCTTTATCTTGTCTTCATTGATTAACACCAGAGATTTTTAGAGAAATGCTGAGACAGTATACAGTATTCTATTATAAAAAATTAACTCCTGGTTCTTGGGATTTCCCTAAATGGTGTAATCATATTTATCTGTGTTTTTCTTAAGTTTATATATGTTTGAAGTTTTAAAAAATACATTTTCCAGATACTGTGATGGTATGACTTTTTGGACACCCTGGTATTCCTGTAACCTTAAGACTTATTTAAGCCAGCAGTGGTTTAGTTGAGTGATACTTTATTCACTTACAATATTGCTTAGTAAAAGAAAAGGGTAACTTTAGAAAATTTGTGTATTATTTTAAGAAGGTAATTGAAAAATTTAAAAAAGTTTTATGTAGCTTAAACTGATTTCGAAAGTAATATTTTGAATGATACCATCTGGGATAAGAATAGATTTACAGAAACCCTATTAAAATGCCACAGCACAATTTTAGCAAAATGTTCATCTAAATTGCAGCAAAATAAAAACTAGATTAGTATTGTTATTTTTTTACTTATTATTTATAGCTTTAATGCCAGATGCAATTATGCTATCTGTCAGCAAGGGTTCTATTTCTTTAAAAATGTGATCTTATCAAGGATATCTTAATAGCTCCTATCAGATTTTCAAAGTTGTCTCCCATTTTTTATTTCAGTCTTATATTTACCTTGCTACTTAGATGTGGGGTGGAACTCATAATTTTTAATTGAAACAATTAAGGACCAGAATGTGTATAGAGACACATTGAATAAATGATATTATTTCTCAGGCCAGTATACTTTCTGCTTCATTTCACTGTTATAAAATTTGGTTCTTTGGTTTAGCATATTATGTTTTGAAATGTGCTTTCAACATAATATTAAGGCTTTCCTGGTGGCTCAGACGGTAAAGAATCTGCCTACAATGTAGGAGACCTAAGTTCAGTCCCTGGGTTGGGACAGTCACCTGGAGAAGGGAATGATTACTCACTCCAGTATTCTTGCCTGGAGAATTCCGTGGACCGAGGAGCCTGGCAGGCTACTGTCCATGGGGTTACAAAGAGCTGGACACAACTGAGTGACTTAAAACTTTCATTTTCGTAATATTAGTAAGTAAAATTAGATCTGTTTTACTTACTGATACTATTTGCATACTTGAGAAAAAAATTGGATGGATTGTGTGAAATGGCAACTTTCAGTCCTTCCTCCTGTGTTGAGATAATATAAGAGATGAAGTATACACTTTTATATATTTCTTGTTAATGTTCAGAGTCTTTTGTACTGCTGGCTGGCCCTAGAATTTCCATGGTAGTGCTAATTTATAAATTGTATACCAAAAGGCAGTTTATATATTATGAACTTAGTTATCACTTTATAGATTTGTATTCTGTAAGGTAGTCACACAAAACTCTGTTTCTTCAAGGTACTCAAATTACATTAAGTTGTAAATAATTAAAGATGTTTGGGCTATGGTGTGTGTTATGAAGAGCTAGGAGTACTATAGATATTGCTAACTATTTAATTATATGCTTTTTTAAAAAAATTAAAAAAAAATAATTATATGCTTTTCTAAGAAGATGTTTTCATTAAGATTGCAGAACAGAGCATGATAAATTATGACAATTAGATGCTAACTGAAAAGATAATTTATAAGTTTGGGGAAGACTTCAATAATAGGAAGATTAAAGTGAGCGTACATTTATTATATATTGACTATGTGCCAGGACTTGTGCTAATTGCTTTACATCTTTTATTTCATTTAATCTTAATCATTTTTAGGGTAGATATTGCCATTCTCCACATCTTAGAGATGAGGAGATCAGTGATAAGAGGCATAAATTATGGTAAATACTCGACCTAAGGTTATATAATTACTAGTTGAAGTTGAAACACTTCACCCTGTGTTTGACTCCAAAATCCTTGCTCTTAACTAACTCTGTGCCCATACTACTTTTCATTTTTCTGACCTTTAATTTTTTTCATAAGTAAAGTAGGAATTGGACTTTATTACATATTTTACATGATATTGAATTCATTAACCTTTAAATATTCTTATTTTTAATTTTTTTCTTGTGGCATTTGTTCACAGTAGTAGAATGCTTTCTAATTGAAAGGTATGCCATGGTAGACATACTGAGTTAGCTCCTTGAGCCTTCTGGTAGCTTCTGAGGCCCTTTAAAGTTTTTTTTTTTTTTTTTTGGCTCTTTTCAGTTTATTGCATGAAGAAGTTACACTAGTCCAAGTTAAAAGCAGACCCCAAATGGTTACATTATACAAGCTGTGAGGTTTTTAAACTTGTGACAAGGGACAGAAGGGAAATTCTACTCATTGCAAGGAAATCCTCACTTAAGTTTCTGTGAGCCAAAAGCACTTAAAACCCATGAACCTTCAGCTGGTCGTCCTTAGCCAGTCCAATCTCTACCAGGAACTGGCATATATTCTTGCGCTGGTCACCCTGTAGCTGAATCACTTCTCCATATTCTGGATGCTCAATTACAGTACCATTGCAGGCAAATTTCTTCTTAAACGCCTTCACTAGTTTCTTTTTATCGTAATCATCAGCGATCCCTTGGACAGTAGTAAGGGTCTTCCTGCCGTTTCTCTGTTGAATTCTTATATGGATATAATCCTCAGTGCCAGCAGGAAGCAGATCATCACCCTTACTTGCATCAGCAAAGGGGTCGAAAGAGTGGAGGTTCTGGATAGCGGACATACGATACGATTCCTTTTCCTTGGTGGAAACGGCCTGTGGAAGGCGGCGGCGGGAGAAGGCGGGCAGGGGGCCGGAGCGTCGGGAAGCGAGGGGGCTCAAGGGGGAGGCTGCTGAGTCCTCGGCAGCGGCTCAGTGACTGGGGCCTGATTCCCGATTTTGGGAGAACAGATTTCCTTTTCCCTTTTGAAGGAAGGAGGAAGAGTTCTTAACAGATCTTGGCTGCAGAGAACAAAGGAAGGGAGGTATTTGTCCCTGTAGAACTCAAACTTTCTCCCCACATATTATAATGATCCAAGCCATCTCTGTAAGTGTGAATCTTCCGGTTCTTGACGTGTCTTGTAAGACAGAGGGATTGCAGTGTTCAGTCAGCTGTGGGAACTTTGATTGCATCTCAGTGGCTAGCTTGCACCTCTCACAAAGCAGATGAAGATAAAACTGCCTTTGTGAAAATTACTGTCTTATTTTAAATGGAATCAGAGCTCAAAGGAGCAGATATCATGCCCCACATCTAGACATCAATTGCATCAGCAACAGGAAGAAGGTTTACTTTTCTACCCACCAAAAGAATTTCTCCTGGCCCAGCAAAAGACCTGCCAATGGGAGATTGTCAAAATTCAGCCAATGCAAATCCACTACACTCCTAACCCGTTTTCCTCCTTTGATTCTTGAGTCACGTTCGCCAGACTTGCTAACGGTTGCGAGNCATCAGCGATCCCTTGGACAGTAGTAAGGGTCTTCCTGCCGTTTCTCTGTTGAATTCTTTTTTTTTTTTTTAATTTTTTAAATTTATTATTTTTTTTAAGTTTAAATTTTTATTTTTTTAGTTTGTTTTGCTTTACAGTACTGTATTCATTTTGCCATACATTGACATGAATCAGCCACAAGTGTACCTGAGTTGAATTCTTATATGGATATAATCCTCAGTGCCAGCAGGAAGCAGATCATCACCCTTACTTGCATCAGCAAAGGGGTCGAAAGAGTGGAGGTTCTGGATAGCGGGCATAGGATATGATTCCTTTTCCTTGGTGGAAACGGCCTGCGGAAGGCGGCGGCGGGAGAAGGCGGGCAGGGGGGACGGAGCTTCGGGAAGCAAGGGGGCTCAAGGGGGAGGCTGATGAGTCCTTGGCGGCGGCTCAGTGACTGGCTAGAGTTTTTGTACTTTAGAGCTGCGGGTTCTATTGTAGATTCGTGTATACTCTTTTCCAATGGGTTTTGGGGGAATTTTCAAGTTTTTTTCTTCTAGGAAAGACTTTTAAACTATTTGTTTAGCTTAAAAATTCTCATTTACCTTCTAAGATTCTTTTTTCATCGCTCTGGTTTTTCTTTCTTCAACAATCTAGCAGCAAAACAAACCATAATAGAATAGAATGATCATTCTTTATTCAAAAGAGAATTCTAATCTTTATAATTACTCTTTTCCTTGCTGATATTTGTAAATTTTTTTGTTTGCTTATTTTTGCTGATTATTCTCTTCAGTACTTTGTAGAGAACTACCCTTCTATGGACTTTTTCTCTCCTATTTGGAGCTTTCTTTAGAGACTCAACATTTAAAAACATACTTAAACATACTATAGTCAGGCATTTAAACAAGTGAATTATAGCTAATTTTTGGGGGGGATATTTCTTCTTCTGTCCTCCACATTTTATTTTAAATACTACAGTTCTTGAATTATTTTGTTTTGAACTACATTTTAGAATTCAGTAATGATAGGGGACCATGAAGAGTATATCATCAATTCTTAAAATGAGCTATCAACAGTGTATCAAATTCTCTCATCTCTTAAAAGTAAGTAAAATTTAAGGGGACGACAGAGAATGAGATGGTTGGATGGCATCACCAACTTGATGGACATGAGTTTGAGTAAGCTTCAGGAATTGCCTGGCATTCTGCATTCCATGGGATCACAAAGAATTGGACACGACTGAGTGACTGAACTGACTGATTTGAAGAAAAATAGTTCTTACTTGAATAAAAGTCTCTCTTCTAATAATCCTACATTCTCCCTAAAGATTGAGAACTGCAGTTGAGTTTTCATTGTTCATTTCACAGCAATTCCTAGTGTGAGGTCAGAGAGAAGAAATATTGAGACTCCTTACTGGTCATTTGTTGTCTTCATTCCTACTTCAAATCCAGGATTTTGAGGCATAAAATATACAAAGCAGACAGTAATAAATAGGAATCTTTGAAGCTTAAATCATGAGAGGAGAAAGAAAAATATCTTTGTTCTTCACTCTCCACAATTCGTGATTGTGCTAAATGGCTTACTTTATTTCCTTTCTTCCTACACTCAAACTCTTGAGTTCAGAGAGTTGTATTTACCATAGCCTTGTTTTAGACCATATACTGCTTAATCAACTCAGTACTTTTTAGTGGAGGTTGTGTTGGAAATGGATATATTTAAGGATTCCTAAAATATCTACAGAGAAACTCAGTTAACTGGATTCTGTGGCAAGTTAGTATTGAAAATGCAGTGTAATGGAATAAAATTAAAAAAACCCAAAAGCCCAGGTTCTGCTAGGAGCTAGAGTTGCTTATACTTGGGCAACCATTTACCTTTTATGAGCTTTGAGTTCTTTATGTTTAAAATAAAGAGGAGACTGAATTATTTTACAGTTCTCCTAGGATCTGAAATCCTACATTGTCTGGAACATAGTGAAAAGAACACAGTGCTTCTATTCTATAGTGAAAATTGAAGGGTACCTCTGAGTAGTATAGCAAATGTAGCAAAGTACAGGGACGCTCACATTGTTTACTTAAAAGTACTTTGGTCCTTTCTAGGTGTTATCTGTTATTTCTCACAAAATGTCAGTGAAGTGCTGCAAGTGACAGTCAGGGGGAACATCTCATAAACAGGAGATAGGAAAACTTAAACAAAATGCTAACACAAATTTTTAAAATCACAATAATTTGATCTAGGCCTGTCAGTTCAGGGTCAGATATTTGCCTTAAAGACGTCATTGTAGTATGGCAATGAGTATCAGTTGTTCATAAAAGCAGCTGGCTAAATAGAAGGTTAGGCCATCCTCTTCTGTTTAAGGTGATAGCAGGCTTGCATTACAAGTTTTTATATGAATCCCAACAATTTAAAAATTACTCTTTACTTTTCTAAACATTAGTTTTGTTGACCCTTTTTCCTGATGCTATTATGTAAAGCATATTTATTACCATCAATATATGTGCTGTTTTTCTTAAGGAATCTGTCATTACTATAGATGCAGTCTGAATGATGTCTTTCTTGTTGGATTTAGCATTTATCATTTGCCAATTATGAGTATGTTATTATTTACCAAGGACCTTTCTGTTGAAAGAGAATAAAGATTTTTTTGAATTGGTTTGTAGTTTCTGTATTCTTAATAACTACTGGAAAAAGAAAACCTTTTTTTTTTTTTTTGAAAAATTGGTTAAAATATTAAGCAGTTCCAATGGCATCCACTAGTATAGTTAAAGCCATATAGTGGCCCACCAATCTATGCCAGTCTATAAGATGTAAGTACTTCCAGAAACAAAAAAAGAGTGTTCGTCCAAAATATTGAGTACTTATGGGTTGATTTCCAGGATGGTATAATTCTAATAGCTCAGTTGAAAATGTTTGAAACTTCAACTTCTTAGAATTTTTTTTACTGCAAATTTCAGTCTAGTACAGTGTTTGTTATTTTATATGACAGGATGCCCAGAGTTATATTGACGAATGTCCTGGGAACGAAGTTAGGAAGAAAATACATAAAGACCTCATCTGTAACTGAGGCCAATTTGGGTGATACAGACAACTTGCAATCAGAGCAGCTTTCTTCATCAGCTGATGGCAGCCTAGAATCTTGTCAAAATCTAAATCCTCACAAGAGCTTCTTTTTATCTGAAAGGTATGTTTAGTGATAACTCTACTCAAAATAAAATAAATTGTGTACTTATTCTCATGAGCCTTCTTCTGTTCTCCCCTGACAAATGTGTAACTGCTAAATAACTAGTGTTAACTTTTCTCCCCTGATGACTAGAATTGCTATGGGAACCAGCAGCCCATAGTTAAGAGTCAGTTTCAGAAACTCCTGGTCACTCTACTGTGTGTGGGAAAATGGATGTAGGCTTGTAATGAAAATTTAGTTACCTATTGCATCTTTTCTGGTGTAATTGAAATTCATTCCCCTGACATATGTCTATTCCTCATCTTTCTTTGTCCTATCCACCCATCTGTTTCTGCATCGATCCATCTGTCCCTTTGTCTTTTCTTTTTCACTGTTTTTATACTCAGATTCTAGAACTCTGCCTACTCACTAAGCATCTGCTGAATGAGTGATTGTATGCATTCCTCACCAAAAAAATAATATGAGGTAGCTGAATTGGTACATAGTTTAACTGTACTAATACGAGAAATGGATATCAGCAGTGCCAAGTGGCACTGGTGGTAAAGAACCCACCTGCCAGTGCAGGAGATGCCTGAGACAAGGGTTCAATCCCTGGGTTGGGAAGATCCTTTGGAGGAGGGCATGGTAATCACTCCAGGATTCTTGCCTAGAGAATCCAATGGACAGAGGAGCGTGGTGGGCTACAGTCCATACGGTCACAAAGAGTTGGACCTAACTGATTGACTTTGTAGCAAAGTACTAGGAGAGGCTCATATGGTGGTTGTAAATAAGAAAAAAAAAATTGTGGTTAAAAAGCTCGGGGATGACAGTTAGTACATAGTACTAGATCTTTTAACTTTCATTTATTGTGAAACTCTTTCATTTTCTGCTTTCTAACAGTACAGTAAATAGTTTTGATCTGGGTGAAAAATTATTGATCCAATCTTAATTGCCTTTCTACCCCTAATCATCCAAATGTAACTTCTGGTTTGTATTTCTCTTTTAAGGCTAATTACATTAAAGAGTATTCATAGTTACCTTTTAAAGTATCTATAATAAATTTCTTATTTTATAACATTCTGTTTTTATAAATTCTGTTTATTTCTTATTAACATAAATTTTATGAATTTTTCTTCTTTTGGAAAATATTTTCATTTAGACTCTACTTAGCAACAATGTTAACTTATGAATTTTCTGG
>SJYA01000025.1:43176-118565 GCA_006410615.1 Neotragus moschatus | reverse complement strand
GATGTGAGAGTTGGACTATAAAGAAAGCTGAGTGCAGAAGAATTGATGCTTTTGAACTGTGGTGTTGGACAAGACTCTTGACAGTCCCTTGAACTGCAAGGAGATCCAACCAGTCCATACTAAAGGAGATCAGTCTTGGGTGTTCTTTGGAAGGGCTGATGCTGAAGCTGAAACTCCAATATTTTTGCCATCTGATGTGAAGCTGAGTCATTTGAAAAGACCTTGATGCTGGGAAAGATTGAAGGCAGGAGGAGAAGGGGACGACAGAAGATGAGATGGTTGGATGGTATCACCGACTCAATGGACATGCATTTGGGTGAACTCTGGGAGTTGGTGATGGACAGGGAGACCTGGAGTGCTACAGTTCATGTAGTTGCAAAGAGTCAGACACGACTGAACGACTGAACTGAACTGAACTGATCAGAGTACATCATGTGAAACGCTGGGCTGGATGAAGCACAAATTGGAATTAAGATTGTCAGGGGAAATATCAATAACTTCACATATACAGATGACACCACCCTTATGGCAGAAAGCATAAAAGAACTAAAGGGCCTTTTGAAAGTGAAAGAAGAGAGTGAAAACTGGGTTAAAACTTAACATTCAAAAAACAAAGATCATGGCATCTTCATGGCATCCCATCACTTCATGGCCAATAGATGGAAAACAATAGAAACAGTGACAGAATTTATTTTGGGGGCTTCAAAATCACTGAAGATGGTGACAGCATCCATGAAATTAAAAGATGCTTGCTCCTTGGAAGAAAAGCTATGACAAACCTAGAAAGCATATTAAAAAGTACAGAGATTACTTTGCCGATGGTTTTTCCAGTAGTCATATATGGATGTGAGAGTTGGACCATAAAGAAGGTTGACCACCGAAGAATTCATGTTTTCAAACTGTGGTGCTGGAGAAGACTCTTGAGTGTCCCTTTGACTGCAAGGAGATCAAACCAGTCAATCCTAAAGGAAAGCAGTCCTGAATAGTCCTCGGAAGGACTGATGCTGAAGCTCCAATACTTTGGCCGCCTGATGCAAAGAACTGATTCATTNCCGAAGAATTCATGTTTTCAAACTGTGGTGCTGGAGAAGACTCTTGAGTGTCCCTTTGACTGCAAGGAGATCAAACCAGTCAATCCTAAAGGAAAGCAGTCCTGAATAGTCCTCGGAAGGACTGATGCTGAAGCTCCAATACTTTGGCCGCCTGATGCAAAGAACTGATTCATTAGAAAAGACCCTGATGCTGGGAAAGATTGAAGGCAGAAGGAGAAGTGTTCAACAGAGGATGAGATGGTTGAATGGCATCACTGACTCAATGGACATGAGTTTGACCAAGCTCTGGTAAAGGGTGAAGGACAGCAAAGCCTGGTGTACTGCAGTCCATGGGGTCTCAAAGAGACTGACATGACTGAGGGACTGAACAACAGCCTTAGGGCTTGTCCATATATGAGGAACTATTATCTGATTGCATGGCTGCATATTCAGTTGCTTCAGTCATGTCTGACTCTTTGTGACACCATGGACCATAGCCCAACAGGCTCCTCTCTCCATAGGATTTTTCTGATAAGAATATTGCAGTGAGTTGCCCACCTCTAGGACATTTTCCTGACCCAAAATCTAACTCACGTCTCCTGCCTTGGCAAGTAATTCATTCTCACTGAGCCACCCAGAAAGCCTTTTTTAAAACTATATTTGCCCACTTTATATCAAATATTATTTGGGTTATATCATTATCCGAAGATATCATTAAGTTTTACTAAAACACTTTAGAAAATCTGGTAGTTTCCCTATTCTTTGTTTCTTATATTGCAATGAAATGATTGTTTTTGAAAGAATAATCTTTTATTTAAATTCCTCTTTAAAGGATTTTTTAAAAAATTATCAAATGGAAATTTTTATTGCTTGTAGGTAAACAATTTTTTCCTCCTTGATAACATTACTGTGCATTTAGTGTTTTTGTTTTTGTTGTTGTTCAGTAAATAAATCATGTCCATCTCTTGGTGACCCCATGAACTAGAGTAGGTCAGTCTTCCCTGTCCTCCTGTATCTCCCAGAGTTTCCTCAGACTCATATCCATTGAACTGGTGATGCCAACCAATCACCTTATTCTCTGCTGCCACCTTCTCCTCCTGCCCTCATCTTTCCCAGCATCAGTGTTTTTTTCCAGTGTGTTCTCACTGAATTACAAATACTTGAGTGCAGTAATGATGATGCAGGTGATATAAGCGGGTAAGTGAGATGAGTGAGTTGAGTGGCCAAAGTTCATATTTTTATTATCCAGTTTCTTAATGACTTTTAGATCATTTTACTCACTTATCTTACATGCCTAACAAACTAGATGAAAGCAGAAGATGAATATAGGACAACATTATAACACCCATTATAATTAACAGATTCACGGAAAAACAGAGTTTATTTTTCCTAAAAATTTAGAAATGTGGATTTTAAGATTTGTGAAATACAAGTATGCTCTGACTACAGTTTTAATAATACAGATGACTACAATTATAAAAAGGTGTATCTAACACGACCTGTTTTATAAAATTATTAAAGGAGATAATCTTTGTATTTATAATTGACAAATAGAAAAGTTACATACAGGTACCTACACATACCGAGTTAAATGAAACCAAAGAGCCATAGCTTGTATTTCCAATTAGATAATTTATTGGTCGTCAACATCAGTCATTTCTTAGGGCCCAAGCTAACAAATTCCAGGAAACATGAGCCAGAGATGCTTATAACTAATANTTACATACAGGTACCTACACATACCGAGTTAAATGAAACCAAAGAGCCATAGCTTGTATTTCCAATTAGATAATTTATTGGTCGTCAACATCAGTCATTTCTTAGGGCCCAAGCTAACAAATTCCAGGAAACATGAGCCAGAGATGCTTAAAACTAATAAATAAATAATGCACTCTCTGAAATTCTTAAGGTTTAGGTGTGTATAGGCCTAGGGAAATTTCAGTTCATCGACTGAATAACGTTGTTTCAAATCCACTCATGGTAGCAGATGTTGGGTTACTACAGCCAGAGTTTAGTAGAAGCTGGAGAAACCACATCTTCTAAAGAACAGTGGACGGTGACAGCAGCCAGAGCCAAAGCTTCCAAAACCAGAGCCACATCCGTAGCCTCCGAAGCCAGAGCCGTAGCCCAGCCTGCGGAAGCTGCCGCATCCGCAGCCACGGCCAAAGCCCAGGCTGCCAAAGCCTCCGTAGCCGTAGCCCAGGCCTCCGCAGTGGTTGCTGTAATGGCACATGGTGTCAGGGGTGGTGAGTCTGGTTTGCTGTTCAAGACCAGGTCCTGAGTGTGGATGTCAGCACGTGCGGAAGGAGGCTTATATACCCTGGTCACAACATGTGGTGATACATGAGGCCATTTCTTTGTATCATTCCAAACTGTGCGTTTACGGGAGGACAATTGTTAACTTGTTTGCGGACACAAAGAGAGGCACACACTCATTAAATTGCTTGAGCTTGCATAACTGCCTGACTAAAAGGTCCTTGAACTCATTCCATTCTTTTTTAATTAAAGAAAAAAGAAATTGTAGTCAAAGTCACTAATTTGTGTCATCAAAGTAAAAATTTCCTGAGTAGAATTCTTCATTGCTAAGCATATTGCATCATTCAAATTTTATAGTGTTCTCTCATAAAATTTTTTCTCATTTCCTATTTTCATAGCATTCTTTGGATTGTCATGATTTAAATACAATGATCAAAACTTAAAAATTTAAATCTATAAAACTCTTCAAATAATTGTCACTTTTATTGTCCATTTGCATATAACATACAAATTCAATATGTACAGATAATGTTAATATGTTTAATATATATACATATACACACAAAAAAACTATTTTGATTTTACATATGACATACAAAGCTTCCTTTCGGTTTATAAATTTAGTAAAATTTATCTCAGGAGTGGCAAGGGACTTTCCAAGGGAAAATATTCACTTTCATAATCAGTCTGAAAACCATTATAAAATATTGTCTCACACCATAACCCTCTTTTCCAGAATGGACAATAACTAAAATATGGTCTAAAAGTGCAGATGATCCTGGCTCTATGCTTTACAGTTACTATCTTTCTTCTCTTCTCTTCATGATTCATGGATCCTTCTTCTGGNCAAGGGAAAATATTCACTTTCATAATCAGTCTGAAAACCATTATAAAATATTGTCTCACACCATAACCCTCTTTTCCAGAATGGACAATAACTAAAATATGGTCTAAAAGTGCAGATGATCCTGGCTCTATGCTTTACAGTTACTATCTTTCTTCTCTTCTCTTCATGATTCATGGATCCTTCTTCTGGGAAACCTCTCTTTAAATCCCACTCAGCATTCATTCCCAGGCATGCTAGCATCAGCTAGGTCTTTTAACCACTTGTTCTAATCAATATTTTATCCTTCTACTCATGTCTCTAATTTTATCATAATATTTTTGATCTTAAATTTTCTTTAGCAATTCTGTTTGTTTCAGTCCCTTATTTTCTCTCAGGTAATAGGCAAATATTTTTTTCATAATGCATTACCTACTCATTAAAGTTTAACCTTAAAATAAAGTTTGTCTTCCCTTAAAACCATACAGCTTTTTTCAACAGAGCATCTCAAAATCTTGATGTCTTGAATATCTCCAAAAATTAATGTGCAGTGATGAAATGACTGAGACAGGAGAAAGATATTGGAAGTTGTTGGATCGTCTTCTGCTGTTCCTTGTCTCACTCTGTGAAGACAGCAAACCCAACCCACTTTTAAGCTCCTCTGGATCTAATCACATCTTGCACTTGAGTTTTTAACACCATATCAATTTCCACAATTTAAATTATTACTGAGGATTTTGTTATGTTTTGTTGCTGTGGCTTCGTTTTAAGGCTTATAAGTAGTATTTTTGTTGAGATATAAATGACATATATTATATTAGTTTCAGATGTACAACATAATGATTCAGTGTTTGTATACACTGCAGATTGATCACTATAATAAGTCTAGTTAAATACATTACCACACAGGAGTTAAATTTTTTCCTGTGTTAAAAGCTACTATGATTTTCTGTCTTATAATAGCTTTCAAATATACAATATAGTATCTGAAGACATCTATTTTGTAACTGGAAGTTTGTAACTTCTGACCAGTTTCATCTATTTTGCCCATCCCTCACTCCTGCTCTGCCAACCAACAACCTGTTCTGTGTATCTACGAGCTGAGAGTTTTGTTTTTTAATTCCATGTATAAGTGAAATCATACAATATATTTCTTTCTTTGTTTTACTTACTTCAGTTAGTGTAATGCCTTCGACATCCATCTATGTTCTTATAAATAGAAAGATTTCTTTTAAGACTGTGTAATGTTACACTTTATATATATATATAACACATTTTCTTTATCCATTTATTTTTATTGTCTCTTAGGTTGATGCCATATCTGGGCTATTGTAAATAATGCTTCAGTGAACAAAAGGGTGCAAACTGTTCTTTTTTTAATTTTTGCCCTCCTGTGTGGGTTGTGGGATATTAGTTTTGCAACAAGAGATTAAATCTGGCCAAGGCAGTAAAAGTTCACAATCTGACTCCCTAAGAACCCAGGGAACTCCCCATGAATATCTTTTGAGTTACCATTTTTATGACATTCTTAATAATGCATTTACCCTACTGGATTTGTTTATTGTTTTACCAGGCAAAAATGTTTGTTGAATTAATGAAAAAATAAATTTTATATGGCACAATTGTGATAATCCTTTAAGGTGAATTATGAACTAAAATGAGTTTCAGGTTTTAAAGGAATATTTAACTCAAAGGACTTGTTAATCTTACTGTTAAATCCTGTTTTCCCCTTTGTCAAGCTTTATTTTTATTTTTATTCTGAAAAAAAAAATAGTAGGCAAAAATTATATTTTTCACAAAGAGTCATTTTGAAATCAAATGATTAAAAAAAACTAACAAAGCTAAGCATCCCATGAATGATTTAGTAAATCTATTGGTTGAGTGTGATGGGGGCTAATTTATTTTATTTCCAGTGAAAATAACTATGCTAACATGAGATAAAATGTAATATATGCTACAATTTTTTAAATGCTCAAAAATGAAATATGGAATTATTTATTTGTGTAATTTCAAAGACAATAATAATATAAAAACATAAAATTAAAAATCAAGGTAAATTGGAAGTGGTCAAGAGGAGATGGCAGGAGTGGATATCAACATTTTAGGAATCAGCAAACTAGAATGGACCAGAATGGGCGAATTTAATTCAGATGTCCAGTATATCTACTACTAGGGGAAAGAATCCCTTAGAAAAAGTGGAATAGCTCTCATAATAACAAAAGAGTCCAAAATGTTGTATTTGGATGCAATCTCAAAAATGACAGAATAATCTCTGTTCATTTCCAAGGAAAACCATTCAGTATCACAGTAACCCAAGTCTATGCCCCAACCACTAATTCCAAAGAAGCTGATGTTGAATGGTTCCATGAAAATCTAGAAGACCTTCTAGAACTAATGCCAGAGAAGATGTCTTTTCATCATAGGGGACTGGAATGCAAAAGAAGAAAGTCAAAAGATAACTTGAGAACAGGAAATTTTGGCCTTGGAGTATGGAATGAAGCAGGGAAAAGACTAACAGAGTTTTGCCAAAGAACACATTGACCATGACAAACACCCTCTGCCAACAACACAAGAGATGAATCTACACATGTACATCACCAGACGGTCAATATCAAAGTCAGGTGATTATATTCTTTGCAACCAAAGATGGAGAAGCAAAAACAAGACTGGGAGCTGACTGTGGCTCGGATCAGGAACACCTTTTGCCAAGTTCAGATTAAAATNTCTCATAATGCCTGGGTATTTGCAGGTGGCAGGAGACGTCTATAAGGCCACTCCTTTTGCCCCCCTTCCTGTCTCCTCCCCTTTGTTCTTTCAACCTGGTTTATTTTCCTCTCTTTGAACTCTTTGAAGATCTGGGATATTTTCATTTACTCTGTTAATACTTGGATCTGAAGTTTTGTGTCTTTATAAGAGGTTTTCTGAGAGACTGTATACTTGTATTTAAGGGAGTGTCTGATAAGGACTGCCAGGTTTATGTGTGTATTTTAACTCTGTTCTGTGTTGTGATTTTTGATGGCCATTTTGCTTTGCCTGGCCACCATTTGGTTTAGATCTGCCCCCATTTTGTTAGAACTCAATTTCCTTTCTCTGTGGCTTAAGTCCAGGGCTCTCAGGAACACTTAATCTAGACCATCTCTAATTCCTGAGACTGAGGAAAAATGGGGAAAAGCCTTTAAAAATTTTATTTATTCCAATTGTTTTTTATAAACTAGTAAATTTTATATCATAACATCTAATTCTTGACTAAGTTTAAAAAATGAAGCTAGATCTTGCATTGTGTCTGTCTAAATATGTCTCAGTATGTGTTTGTCTCTGATTAATATTTTTGAGATTAATTTGTAAATGAGCTCTATTTAATTGGTTTAAAGAAAGGTAAGTGGTTACAAATCAAATAATTCTAAATTAAACAGTAAATTCCAGGTTCATGTGACTTGGGAATTATTCAGTATTAAATTCCTGATATTAAGGTTTGTTTGTTGACCTGTCTAATATAGACATGTCTTAGAGTAATTAACTTTAAGTAGAATATTTTCATTGTACCTAGGTTTAATATGTTAAATATAATCATATCTGTTACAAGTTGGTCAACAAGGAAATTACCTCAAGTGAAGAACTTCTAAAAAAAAAAAGGTAAATGATATATGAACTTTTAGATAAACTCTATTAATAATAATTATGCTTTAGAAATGTCTGTCTAAAATAGTCTCTCCAGATTGGGGTAACTTGAATTTCTAAGGGTTGTGCTAAAATAAGTGTTGGAAGTCTATTGAATAGTTAGGTCATTTCCAAAATAAAATAAAATTTTGAAACATTTACTACTAAACACTACTTTCCTTTTACAAAAAATCTAGAGATTTGTGACTATAAATGAATAATGTTTGGTGCCATCTTAAAATGTCCTAAGAAAGCAAGGGTTTTAGAAATTATCACTGGTATTTATCTCAAGAATATATAAAACGCTAATATAAAAGTTAGTTTTTGGTTGATAACAGAAAGTAGGAAGTGTGTTTTCAGTAAAAGAAAACAAGGTATGAAAAAATGCTAAAAAGAGTTATGCATGATCAGGATTTTCTAAAATTGGATTACAATTAGTTAGATAAATGGATTTTGTTAAGAATGACACAGCCATAAGAAAACTGGTTAGAGCCAACTAGGTCCAAGATTTGACTTTCACTGGACCTTGGGATGGAGAAGCCAATGGCACCCCACTCCAGTGTTCTTGCCTGGAGAATCCCCTGGATGGAGGAGCCTGGTAGGCTGCTGTCTATGGGGTCACACAGAGTCGGACACGACTGAAGCAACTTAGCAGCAGCAGCAGCAGCAGCAGACCTTGGACTGTGCACCCATTGTGACATATCAACAAGCTAAATGATACACCCACCAACATTGACTGCTGCTGCTGCTGCTAAGTCGCTTCAGTCGTGTCTGACTCTGTGCGACCCCATAGACAGCAGCCCACCAGGCTCCCCCATCCCTGGGATTCTCCAGGCAAAAACACTGGAGTAGGGTGCCATTTCCTTCTCCATGCATGAAAGTGAAAAGTGAAAGTGAAGTTGCTCAGTCATGTCTAACTGTTAGCAACCCCATGGACCTGTCTCTTATACACATCTAACACNATCCCTGGGATTCTCCAGGCAAGAACACTGGAGTAGGGTGCCATTTCCTTCTCCATGCATGAAAGTGAAAAGTGAAAGTGAAGTTACTCAGTCATGTCTGACTGTTAGCAACCCCATGGACTGCAGCCTACCAGGCTCCTCTGTCCACGGGATTTTCCAGGCAAGAGTACCGGAGTGGGGTGCCATCGCCTTCTCTGCAACATTGACTAAATCTGATCAAATGTTCTAAACCCTTTTAATTGATTTTTTTTTTTGACAAAACTTCCTAAATAGAATTCTTCTGAAGTTCCTTTGACCTCTAGCTAACTTTGGGGTGCTTCAGAGGACCCCTGAAACATCCCAAAGAGAGATATTAAACTAATTGTGCTTATTTGGTTGGTTAAATTGCATGAAAAAATATCATCAAATGAGTAATAAATCCTCTCATGTTATAATGTATGGTAGAATTACTAATATAGATATCCTAGAAATTATATGGAATTCTTAACATGCTGATATGTCCTGGTATTCTAATCAAAATCCTGATGACTTCACAAAAGTTAACAAAGGACTGAATGAGCCAGAGAGTATGCTTATAACTTTTATAGTTTCTATCTGAAAAATCATGGGTTTGAATCTTGTGTTTTACTGGAGTAGGGAAAACCTTCCTCTCAAACTAATTATGACAATAATTTGGTAAAATTATACATTACAAACAAAACAATTATATTTTCTTTCTATCTGACTCCTCCAGAAATTGGAAACTCTTAGGTTTCCAGTAAGTTTATCAAATGAATTAGGAAGGTTATCTCTTAACAGGTACAAAAATCTCAAGGAATTTTTGAGACCTTAAAAAGGGAAGAATTCACCCAGATTTGTTAGGTGAAATCTGTGATGAGCCTTTGGTGTGAGTTTCCAAGCCCTGTTTTATTTTAAAAGTTCAACCTGAGACTCTATAAATGTTTCAGCAAAATAAAAAGTCTATGATTTGGTTAGCCTTAATTTGGTTATATTTGATAAAAATGAGGGTAATTTTAGAGGAAAAAGATGTTTCAATAAAGGTTAAGTCCCAGTTTGTTAATGGAGATCTGCATGTAGTAAGACTCATTTCTTGGATAGTTCTTTGCTGTTATATGATATTAATGTAAAATTTAATTGAATTCTTAAAGAACACACTAAGTTTGTTTCTGAAGCTTATCTCAGTAATTTATCTTTGGATGAAGATCAGTCGCCTCATGACCTGCAACCAGGACTGGAAAAAGACATAATTTAAGGGACTATCTCCAACCTAGATGGAAGGACTCTATTTTCAGGTAGCTCATGCACAATGAAACTGAAGGGAAATTGACTCTTACATTAATTCCCACTTCCAAAGGCCTCTACACTGGACTGGTCTATAGAGAAGAGAGCTGACCTGATCTCACCTTAAAATGATGCTCAAACAGAGGAGAAACTACCCTACACCAGGATGAGAAGACAATGACATCAGAGGTAGACAGCTTGCCAAAGATGCTGGACCTGATTCATATGATCATTTATAATGTCTTCCTGACTTCTTAGACCTTTGCATATAAATCAAATGCTTTTTTATCATAGGCCTGATCCTATGCTAGTTTTAGAAATCAATCCAGTTGTAGGGTCTGTGGCCAATTGCTTGTGTCTAGTTCAAGGTTACCTTGGTAAATTTCTCTACTACAAGGCTCTAACCTGTTGGCCCTGAGGAAATTTGCTTAAAAAAAAATTATAGTCATATTCAGGCCATTATTGATATTACTAGATGGGATCCCCTCACCTGCCAATTAATAATGCCTGCTCTGACTTGGCCATAAATTTGAGCTTTCTTCTGTTACTCAAGCTCAATCAGAGAAACAAGCAAAGTTTCAGCAAAGAGAAAAATCTCCTACAGTTATGGGATGGACTTATATAGATATAACACCAGGCTATGGTAATTTAGGTTTAAAGTCTCCTCTATGTTGGAAACAATTAAACCATACTAAGGATAAGCAGTCTAGTAAACTGGGCTATGTGCCTATAGACAGTGCCAATATATAAGTTCCCTGGAAGATAAAGATTCGTACAGAGTAGACTAAGTCAGATGACCTGGGATATACTGGGCTACATCTAATGGAATCTATTAAGTCTTACTTATGACTTTACTAATACAGCTGGCTATGTTATTTGTATTTCACCTGTTTTACAAGATTGCTGTTTCTTACACTGCCAAATGTGTGACTGAGGCCTCTGATAAAATAATGTATAGTTCCATGTGAGAAGGATGATGGTAACAGTTTAACTCTAAATATGGAAAGAAGCAACAAGAGGGAATGTTTTATGGGACCAAGAGGCTAATAAGACAGGTGGTTCTCAGTAAGACAGAGAATTTTGGATACTGTTTTATGGTCTAGTCCAGTAACAGCACATTGACTGACCTGTCAGCAAAATCTTTGCCAAATCTGAGAATGGACTTTCTCAACACCATGGGATAAAATGGTCATGAAACGCCCCCCTCGAAATCATGGTCAAGTTTATGAGCAAAAAGGGGCTCTGCCAGCTGAAAACTGATACTTGCCATCTACATCTACAAAGATTAAATCATGGCCGCTGCAGCTTCTGACCTTCAACTCCCCTGAAAGGAGTTCAGGTGAAAATCAGAAATGAAACCCTCTGTGCTCTGGGGAAAACTGGCAGAACAAGCCTGCAGATAGTTAGATCTTTTCAGGAGAAGATTTTATGAGTCCCAATTCTTGCATCTTCTCATACCTAGTGAAACACTGACATCATTAATGGTGACATCTGCTTTGGTAAATAAGGAAAATTTTACAATTAAAAGTCAAAATAGAATAGCTATGGTTCAGACATCCTGGGAAATGACTAGGTGATACTATGGGTGTAATTTCAGACTAGACCGTGTATTGCTAAACATTTGAGTTTTCTGTGTCATGTCAGATTTTGATGCCACCATTCTCAAAACAATGTCTGCTGGAAGGTAGTAACTGCAACCTTACTTTTTATCAAACTAGGCAACTGGCTACCTGGCTACAAGTCTCCCCGAAGTACCAGGTCCAGACTGGGTTTCAGGTCTATTCTAAAAAGAAATGAGATTTATTTTGTCTATTAAAATTCCAGCTATCATTCCTCCAACTACTTCTAATTGGGTCTGTTACACCAAAATGGCAGACCAAAGGATTGAGATTTTAATGATACAAGGCTCAGATCTAAGACTTGGAACTCAGGAATACTTCCAATTCAGTGTCTGTTCTCCAAGCTGAGCCAGTCCTATGCTCTATTTTGACAGGAAGTTATCACAGTCATAGTTGCCTAATTCCATAAATTAAAACTGAGCTGGACTCTGTGGGGCTCTGGAGTAGAGATCCATCTGTGTTCTCCATTTCTTGTCTGTAGGATACAGGCTTCTCTCAGCCTCCTTGACCTTCCCTGAGTTTCAAAGGGTGGATTCAAAAATTGCTAATCAGGGAAGGGAGGGGATACAGAAACAGAGGAGGAGCAATCAGATGGTGGCACAGCCTTGAGACAGGGTCCTGGTTCCCACTCAAAGAAATATGCATAGTGATGTCTTTGAGTTCTTCTACAGAACTGGTGCCCCCACCCAGGTGCAGGATGGTAACTTCAGAATGAGCACAAGATTCCTGGAGCACAGCTCTGATGCTTCACCACCAACCAATCAAAGTCACAAAACCTGCAGCCCTCACCCCAAATGTTGCCTTCTGTTTCCAGGGACCAGAGATGTCCATCCTGTTAGGTCTCCTGTTTGGCCCCTGTCTATTTCATTTCTGAGAGGAGCCAATAGTTTCAAACTAAGTTGCTGTTATTACAAGGGTGATTGCTGGTTTCAGGCAAAAATATACCTCAATTTAGATCAGGTAGAGAAAGACTTCTGCTCTGCTAGGCAGGCCTACACCCTTGCACAGCAGGAAGAACTTATGGAAGAAAGAGACCTTTGCCCAAATTCCCAAGAAGTATCTTGAGTAGGAAGTCTCTCAGTGGGGAGTTGTTAGGGGAAGCACAATGATTGAAACAGCCCACCCTGGCCAGGCCCTTTAGTAACCATTCACATGAGTTATTTTATGACAGGAGATCCTGGTAAGGAATATGGAACTAATAAGCCACCTCCAAACAGGAGAGTCAAAAGGAGACAGAAAGGTCAAAAGGAGACACCACATGTCCAGCCACCTCCTAGAATCTTTCTCACTGGCATCCATCTTGGCTAAACAAGATACACCACCACTTGCACTACCAGGAAGGACTCTGATTCAGAATGACTGGCTAAAGACAACCTGGAAACTAATCCCATCACCATAAAACCGAAGACTGCAAAGCCACATGGAAGAGCAGTTCTCCTGGGTTCCCTTGCCCTACTGCTCTCCACCTGGGTGCCCTTTCCCAATAAAATCATTTGCTTTGTCAGCACATGTGTCTCCTTGGACAATTCATTTCTGAGTGTTAGACAAGAACCCAGTTTTGGGCTCAGAAAGAGGTCCTCCTTCCTGCAACACAACCACTAATTCCAAAGAAGCTGAAGTTGAATGGTTCCACGAAAATGTATATGATCTTCTAGAACTAACACCAAAAGAAGATGACCATTTCATCATAGAGGACTGGAATGCAAAAGAAGGAAGTCAAGAGACAACTTGAATAACAGGCAAGTTTGGCCTTGGAGTACAAAATGAAGCAGGACCAGGACAAAGTCTAACAGAGTTTTGCCAAGAGAACACATTGGTCATAGCAAACACCCTCTTCTAGCAACACAAGAGACGTCTCTACACATGTTCGTCACCAGATGGTCAATACCGAAGTCAGATTGGTTATGTTCTTTGCAGCCAAAGATGGAAAAGCTCCATACTGTCAGAAGAAAAAACACTGGGAGCTGATTGCAGTTCAGATCATGAACACCTTATTAATAAGTTCAGATTTAAATTGAAGAAACTAGGGAATCAAATCCCTTATGATGATACAGTAGAAGTGGCAAATAGATCCAAGGTATTAAATCTGATAAATAGATTGACTAAAGAACTATGGACAGAGGTTCATGACATTGTATAAGAGGTGGTGATCAAAAGCATCCCCAAGAAAAAGAAATGCAAGAAGCAAGAGGGTTGCCTGAGGAGGCCTTACACAGAGCTGAGAAAAGAAGAGAAGCTAAAGGAAAAAGAAGAAAGAAAGATATATACCCATTTGAATGCAGAGTTCCAAAGACCAGCAAGGAGAGATAAGAAAGCATTCCTAAGTGAGCTATGCAAAGAAATAGAGGAAAACAATAGAGTGGGAAAGACTAGAGATCTCTTGAAGAAAACTAGAGACACCAAGGTAACATTTCATGCAAAGATGGGCACAATAAAGAATAGAAACAGCACGGGCCTAACAGAAGCAGAAGAGATTAAGAAGAAGTGGAAAGAATACACAGAAGAACTATACAAAAAAGTTGTTAATGAACCAAATAACCATGATGATGTGGTCACTCACCTAGAACCAGCCAACTTAGAGTGCAAAGTCAAGAGGGCCTTAGGAAGCATCACTAAGAACAAAGGAAGTGATGGAATTCCAGCTGAGCTATTTCAAATCCTAAAAGATCATGCTATTAAAGTGTTGCACTCAATATGCTAGCAAATTTGGAAAACTCAGCAGAGGCCACAGGACTGGAAAAGGTCAGTTTTCATTCCAATCACAAAGAAAGGCCAAAGAATGTTCAAACTACTGCACAACTGCATTCATCTCACATCTTAGCAAATTAATGTTCAAAAATTCTCCAAGCCAGGCTTGAACAGTACATGAACCGAGAACTTCCAGATGTGCAAGCTGGTTTTAAAAAATCAGAGGAAACAGAGATCAAATTACCAAGAATTGTTGGATCATAGAAAAAAGCAAGAGAATNCCAAAGAATGTTCAAACTACTGCACAACTGCATTCATCTCACATCTTAGCAAATTAATGTTCAAAAATTCTCCAAGCCAGGCTTGAACAGTACATGAACCGAGAACTTCCAGATGTGCAAGCTGGTTTTAAAAAATCAGAGGAAACAGAGATCAAATTACCAAGAATTGTTGGATCATAGAAAAAAGCAAGAGAATTCCAGAAAAACATCTGCTTCAGTGACTGTGCCAAAGCCTTTCACTGTGTGGATCACAACAAATAGTGGAAAATTCTTCAAGAGATGAGAATACCAAACCACCTTACCTGCCTCCTGAAAAATCTTTGTACATGTCAAGAAGCAACAGTTAAAAACTGCACTTGGAACAAAGGGCTGGTTCAAAAGTGGGAAAAGACTACTCCAAGGCTGTATATTGTCATCCTGCTTATTTAGCCTTTATACAGAGAAGGTTCAGTCAGTCAGTTCTGTCGCTCAGTCATGTCTGACTCTTTGCGACCCCATGAATCGCAGCACGCCAGGCCTCCCTGTCCATCACCAACTCCCAGAGTTTACCCAAACTCATGTCTACCAAATCGGTGATGCCATCCAGCCATCTCATCCTCTGTCATCCCCTTCTCCTCCTGCCCCCAATCCCTCCCAGAATGAGGGTCTTTTACAATGATTCAACTCTTTGCATGAGGTAGCCAAAGTATTGGAGCTTCAGCTTCAAAATCAATCTTTCCAATGAATATCCAGGATTGATCTCCTTTAGGATGGACTGGTTGGATCTCCTTGCAGTCCAAGGGACTCTCAAGAGTCTTCTTCAACACCATACTTCAAAAGCATCATTTCTTCGGCACTCAGCTTTCTTCATAGTCCAACTCTCACATCCATACATGACCACTGGAAACACCATAACCTTGACTAGACGGACCTTTGTTGGTAAAATAATGTCTCTACTTTTGAATATGTTGTCTAGGTTGGTCATAACTTTTCTTCCAAGGAGCAAGCATCTTTTAATTTCATGGCTGCAATTACCATCTGCAGTGATTTGGGGGCCCCCAAAAATAAAGTCTGACACTGTTTCCATTGTTTTCCCCATCTATTTGCCATGAAGTGATGGGACCAGATGCCATGATCTTCATTTTCTGAAGGTTGAGCTTGAAGCCAACATTTTCATTCTCCTCTTTCACTTTCATCAAGCGGCTTTTTGGAGTACATCATGTTAAATGTTGGGCTGGATGAGGCACAAGCTGGAATCAAGATTGCTGGGAGAAATATCAATAACCTCATGTATGCAAATGACACCATTTATGGGAGAAAGCAATGAAGAACTAAAATGCCTTGTGATGAAAGTGAAAGAGGATAGTGAAAAAGCTGGCTTAAAGCTCAACATTCAAAAAGCTAAGACTATGGCATCCAGTCCCATCATTTATTGGCAAATAGATGGGGAACAATGGAAACAGTGAGAGACTTGAT
This sequence comes from Neotragus moschatus, assembly GCA_006410615.1. NCBI lineage: Eukaryota > Metazoa > Chordata > Mammalia > Artiodactyla > Bovidae > Neotragus > Neotragus moschatus. The sequence continues at coordinate 102,512 of SJYA01000025.1, read as the reverse complement.
TTTCTTGGGCTCCAAAATTACTGAAGATGTTGACTGAAGTCATGAAATTAAGACAGCTGCCTCTTGGAAGGAAAGCTATGACCAACCTAGACTGCATATCAAAAAGCAGAGACATTACTTTCCCAACAAATGTCCATATAGTCAAAACTATGGTTTTTCGAGTAGTCATGTATGGATGTATGAGTTATACCATAAAGAAGGCTGAGAGCTGAAGAATTGATGCTTTTATTTATTTATTTTTAAAACAATCAAAGTTTTTATTTTTTTAATTTTGAACAATAGTATTTTTANTCTTGGAAGGAAAGCTATGACCAACCTAGACTGCATATCAAAAAGCAGAGACATTACTTTCCCAACAAATGTCCATATAGTCAAAACTATGGTTTTTCGAGTAGTCATGTATGGATGTATGAGTTATACCATAAAGAAGGCTGAGAGCTGAAGAATTGATGCTTTTATTTATTTATTTTTAAAACAATCAAAGTTTTTATTTTTTTAATTTTGAACAATAGTATTTTTATTTTATTTATTTTTATTTTTTAGTTTGTTTTGCTTTACAATACTGTATTCGTTTTGCTATACATTGACATGAATCAGTGCTGGAAAAGACACTTGAGATTCTCTTGAACAGCAAGGAGATCAAGCCAGTCAATCCTAAATAAAATCAGTCCCGAATAACCATTGAAATGACTGATGCTGAAGCTGAAGCTCCAATACTTTGGCCACCTGATGCAAAGAACTGATTCATTAGAAAAGACCCTGGTGCTGGAAAAGACTGAAGGCTGGAAGAGAAGGGGAGGACAGAGGATGAGATGGTTGGATGGCATCGCTGACTCAATGGACATGAGTTTTAACAAGCTCAGTAAATGGTAAAGGACAGGGAAGCCTGCCATGCTACAGTCCATGGGATCGTAAAGAGCTGGATACGACTGAGGGAATGAACAAGAACAGTAATATTAAGAACAAAAAATTGTGAAACAATGCTGTGAAATATATGAACCAGGTATTTTTATTGATTTCATTCTGTGTTAAATAATAGAACAATGACAATATCCTGTGGATATTAATTCTTTGAAAACTGAGAAATGTATGTTTCTTTTGAGTGGTTTTTTTTTTTTTTTGGAAGTGTGGTTTTGTTAATTCAGTGGACCCTAAGATTGAGCCAGTTTCTCTGATAACTCAGTTGGTAAAGAATCCACCTGCAGCACAGGAGACCCCATTTGTCTTCCTGGGTCAGGAAGATCTGCTGGTGAAGGGATAGGCTACCCACTCCAGTATTCTTGGGCTCCCCTTGTGGCTCAGCTGGTAATGAATCTGCCTGCAATGTGGGAGACCTGGGGGTCCTTCACACCCTTACTGCAACTCAAGAAGTTCCCCTACATACCCTTCTCCACTTGTGAGGAACACTGAGGGTCACGCCACAACTCAAGAGGAGCCCCATTGTCCCCTCGTCAACTCGAGATATGGGTTCCACCTGGGTTTGATTCCTGGGTTGGGAAGATCTCCTGGAGAAGGGAAAGACTATCCACTCTAGTATTCTGCCTGGAGAATTCCATGGACTGTATAGGGGTTGCAAAGAGTCGGACATGACTGAGCAACTTTCACTAATACCAAGACTGAGTAATTCTCTATTAATCTTTTTGGGAACTGTCTACAAGAAGAAAATGAGTTGATTGTGAAGTTCGGATCTTGTTTTGATGTGCTAAATAACGAAAATATATTCTTCCATTGCCAAATTGTAGCTTTTATTTGGAAGCCAAAGGCACTTCTGGTGGCTCAGCAGTAAAAAAAAATCTATGTGCTAATTCAGGAGACACAGGTTTGATCCCTTGGTAAGGAAGTTCTCCTGGAGAAGGAAATGGCAACCCACTCCAGTATTCTTGCCTGGAAAATCCTCCTCTTCCTCCTGGAAGAGGAGCCTGTCGGGCAACATACAGTTCATGGAGCTGCAAAAGATTCAGACCTGAATCAGTGACTAAACAGCAACAACAAAGGACATGTCCACCATGAATTCAAAATTTGATTCTTAGACAAAATTAATTGAATCATAAAGTAGGATATAACAAATTAGGATAGTTTATTTTCCTAGGAGTGTCATTCACAATGCTTTTCTATATAATGATATTGATGAGTTTTTTTAATTTTTAGCCCCATAGAGCATGTTCATAGACTAGGAACTATTACCTGATTAAGTGTGCAATAAGGGAGTCACTAATGTATAATTTCTCATCTGTTCTGTATATTGAAACTCTGTAATATTCAGACTGGATTGACTGAAAGGATAGATGATAACTCATGCCTGAGCAAATTTCTTTATATGTAGATGGTCTGTATCTTTCAAATGAAGACTTTCATCTTCTATAGACAAAGCTATATACATATATATATATATATATATATAATAGATATGTGTATAAATATAGGCAACATATAGGGCTTCCCCAGCGGCTCAGCAGTAAAGAATCCACCTGCAATACAGGAGCTGCAGGAGCTGCAGTTTCAGACTCTGGGTTTGGAAGATCCCCTGGAGGAGGGCATGGTGGCCCACTCCAATATTCTTGCCTGGGGAATCCCACGAACAGAAGACCTTGGCAGGCTACAGTCCGTGGAGTCACAAAGAGCCAGACACAACTGAAGTGACTTAGCATGCAAGCACACACATAGGTAAAATCTAGCTAAAGCTAGCACTGAAATTACATTTCAGTTTTTTATATATTCTACAATAATAAAATATAAAAATGGTAATTCTATCTAAGAAAATCTTCTTTCACATCCCCCATAAATTCAGCTAAGGTCAGGGAAGGTGAGCAAAGCTTTCAAGATACTCTGTCTACCTGTATGGATTGGGGGAAATACACTGAAGAAGGAAACTGCCTTCTGGTGCCAACATTCAGATCTTGGCCTTAGTCCTGATGCTACCACTAGAGGTGATACAACTCTCTTTAGAAACCAATTTCTTCGCTGACTTTTTTTTTTTTTTTTGAAGCTGCAAGATGAGCTACAAAGCACTACTGATATTTAATGTTTGTTTATGAGATTGCTGTCTGACTGAATCAAATATATTTGATCAATGTAAACAAAAACCCCTTCATAGATACAGAGAACAGATTGGTAGCTGACAGAGAGAAGGAGGTGGGGTGGGAAAAATGGGCTAAGGAGGTCAAAAGCTACACACTTCTAGTTACAAACTAAGTAAATCATTGTACATCACGATGATTCTGGTTAATAACCACACTATATCACATATTTGAAAGTTGCTAAGAGAATAATGTTAAAAGTTCTCATAGGAAAAATATGAGACTATGTCGTAATGGATGCTAACTAGACTTATTATGAGGTATATTTTGCAATGTATACAGATACTTTAGCTCTATTGGTAAAGAATCCGCCTGCAACACAGGGGACCCCGGTTCAATTCCTGGGTCCAGAAGATCAGCTTGGAGAAGGGATAGCCTACGCACTTCAGTATACTTGGGCTTCCCCTGTGGTTCAGCTGGTAAATAATCTGCTTGCAATGTGGGAAACCTGGGTTTGATACTTGTATTGGGAAGATCCCCTGGAGAAAGGAAAGGGTACCCACTCCAGTATTCTGGCCTAGAGAATTCCATGGACTATATCATCCATGGGGTCACAAAGAGTCAGACATGACTGAGCAACTTTCACTTTCACTTCACTCTCACAAATTACGTTGTACAGCTAAAACCAATATAATGTTATATGCCAGGTATACCACAATAAAAAAAATCTTGTTTGTATTATTACCTGAATACATCATTTTATTTCAGACAACAATTGATATTTGTTTACATATTTTTCTTATTTCATCAATAAAATGTTCCCTTCTGCCCAGTTTTAAAGGGAGAAATTCAGATTTAACTGAAATTATGATTTATAGCAAAGCTCTTTGGATTTATCTGTGCTTGTCATCAGGAGAAGGCGATGGCACCCCACTCCAGTACTCTGCCTGGAAAATCCCATGGACAGAGGAGCCTGGTAGGCTGCAGTCCATGGGGTCGCAAAGAGTCGGATATGACTGGGAGGCTTCACGTTCCCTTTTCACGTTCATGCACTGGAGAAGGAAATGGCAACCCACTCCAGTGCTCTTGCCTGGAGAATCCCAGGGATGGCGGAGCCTGGTGGCTGCCATCTATGGGGTTGCACAGAGTTGGACACGACTGAAGCGACTTAGCAGCAGCAGCAGCAGTCATCAGGATCAGCTAAAAAATAAATTAGTTTACAATTACATCATGTTATTTTTCTTGTCAGGTTGAAAAAAATGAACAATATAACGAAAGCAAAAAGAAAAATATATCAAGTCATGAAGATTCAGTAATAATATAGGAAAGCTAACAGAAATGTCTTGTTTAAAATATTTTTAGTTAAATGATGTCCTATGAAAAATATTACCCTAATTCTTATTTACTTATAGATCAGGTGCTTGATGAAAGTATCAAATGAAATAATTATGCAGAACAGAGTGATATAAAAGGTGGATTAAATTTTTAGATAGGTGGTTTACTTTCCTAATTAGCCTAGTGATGGTTTAATCTACTACCATTTGTTTGCACTTACAATAAACCAAATACTAATAAATTTTGAGTAAATGGGAAAGATTCTTTATATATTTGAACTAAATTGGGAAATGAGAGCTAAATTACATAAAACATTTTTTGTTAAATAAATTTAAAACTGTTTAATCAATATTTCCTTTGTTGACTTAAATCTGAATACTATCTAAATAAAAGCAAGAGATAGAAAAATATTGAATCACTAATTGAAAAACCTGTTAATTTTAGTCTAGGATTAGTCCTTTTGTCAGTCTTTCTATCTGTGCAGATACTTGTGAGTAAAAAATGATTCAAACTAAGAGAATACCATCCTTTATGGACAGTTGAGTAGGATGAAAACTTCATAACTTTCATATAAATGACTTTCATGAACAAGACAAAAACCAAATTTTATTTTCAAATTTAATGTTTTATTTGAAATTGAACAGATAATCCAATCAGTTTCAAAAGCAAAATTAGAGGATTCTAGGATTATGATGGAGATATTGAAGTACATTGAAAAAAGTGTGCAAAATTCTGAGAAGTTAGATGCTTCTGTGCAAATAACTCCAGAATGATCTTTGTTGTGCTACAATTGAGATCAGATTTGAAAAGTCCCTATAACTTCAGATGTTGGAGTGGGATATCAGTAGAAGCTAGAGAATCCATATCTTCCAAAGAAAGATGGGCAGCGATTGTAGCCATATCCAAAGCTTCCAAATCCAGAGCCACATCCATAACCTCCAAAGCCAGAGCCAAAGCCCAGCCTGCGGAAGCTACCGCATCCACAGCCACGGCCAAAGCCCAGGCCGCCAAAGCCTCCGTAGCCGTAGCCCAGGCCACTGTAGTAGTTGCTGTAATGGGACATGGTGTCAGGGGTGGTGAGTTTGGTTTGCTGTTAAAGCAAGGACCTCCGTGTGGATGTCAGCACATGTAGAGGGATGCTTATATACCCTGGTCAAAGCATGTGATAAATCATATGTATGCCCTTGTATTAGTCATGTTTTCATTATACATACTTGGCAGGCAACATACTTGGCACAACTCACTAATTCATTGTTCCCTAATACACGGAGAAGACTTTACACTCATTAAAATATTTAACATCACTTTGATGTCTACTTAATGTGTCCCTTAGAAGTCAAGGCATCACTTTATCTTAAAAGTTATTGCATCACTTTATCAAATCATCACTTGGCACGCTTTAAATACACACAATTATTTTTGTCAATTATACATCAAGAAAGCAGGTGAAAAAAGTTATTACATCATTTTGTAAGAAAGAATGCTATATCTTCAAAGTCTAGACACATCAGACCCCAAATAACATTCTTCATTGTCAGGCATGACATACCCAATCATGTTTGATCGTGTTGTGTTTTTCAATTAAATACTTCTCTGTTTTTTTTTTTTTTTTTTTTTTTTTTTTTTACCTTAGATACTTCACTTGAAAATTAAACCAAAGAAACTAGGTCAAATTTAAAGACATATAATCTATCATATCCTTTTAAATCATTTTTCCTCTGTTCCAATACTGACTTCTTTCTTTCAAAAATAAAACAAACATTTGAGAGCCATAAAGAATCAATTTGACTTTTGCAAACACCAGTAAGGACCTCTAGAAAAATAAATCTATTTTTTATTTAGTTTTAGAATGTTGACAATCACAACTGACACACATATTCCTTTTCATGCTACTTTAAAAATTAAAAAAATATTTTGCTTTTTATAACTGATGAGCCAATACTGATGTGTAATTATTAATTAAAATCCATTGGTTACTCTTCATTCTTTGTGCTACACACTTGCTTTGTGCTTTGACAATCATAGAATAAAACTGTTCAGAAACTGATGGCAAAACAGTAATCAGAACTTTATTTCAGAAATTCTGCTTTAAAAGCAGATTAAAAGTATCTTCTCAAATCCTCACCCTCTTCTCTAGTCTGTCATCCATCCAAGTTGCCTCCAAAGGGCATGTTACATCCCCCTCCTTGTCTTTACATTCACCATCTCCTGTTTATTCACCCACATATCTATCTTATACAATACTCTTTTTTAATTAATACATTTTATTTGAAGAACAGTTTTAAGTTTACAGATTAATTGAGCAGGAAATACAGAATTCCTATATAACCCCTCATACACACAATTTCCCCCATTACTGAACACCTTGAATCATATGCTACATTGATTATAATTAATGAACCAATAATGACACATTACTAATTAAAATCTATGGATTAGCATTCACTCTGCTTTGTCCTGTCCTGTGGGTTTTGACAAATGTATAATGTCACTGACTTCTATTACAATATCATAGAGAGTAAGTTCTCTGTTCTAAAAATCTCCTGCGCTCCAATTATTCTTCCCTCCTTCTTCAGAGCTCTGGGAAACACTAACCTTTTGACTGTCTTCATAGTTTTTTCTTTTCAAGAATGTCAGACAGTATTTAGCCTTTTCACATTGACTTCTTTCACTTAGCAATAAGCCTTTATGAGTCCTCCATATCCTTCCATGGCTTGATACCTCATTTCTTTTTATTGCTGAAAAATATTCCGTTTCCTGGATGTACCACAGATGATTTATCCATTCAGCCTTTGAAGGACACCTTGATTACTCCCAAAGTTTGACAAATAAGAGTAAAACTTGTATAAACATCCACATTCAGGTTTTTGTATGGATATAAGTTTTCAAGTCAATTGGGTAAATACCAGGGAAAGTGGTTGTTGAATCATTTTCATAAGACCATCTTTAGCTTTGTGAAAAACTGCCAAACTGTCTTGCAAAATTGCTGTACCATTTTTCATTTCCATTAGCAATGAATAATAGCTTCTGGTGCTCCACAGTCAAGCCAGCATTTGCTGTTTTCAGTGTTTTAAAATTTAGTCATTCTAAAAGATATTTGGCCTTCCCTTGTGGCTCAGCTGGTAAAGAATCCACCTGCAATGCAGGAGACCTGGGTTCAATCCCTGGGTTTGGAAGATCCCTTGGAGAAGGGAACGACTACCCACTCCAAAGTGTTCTGGCCTGGAGAATTCTGGGTCGCAAAGTGTTGGACACAACTGAGCAACTTTCACTTTCACTCTTTATGATTCATTATTATCAATGCAAATGAAAGGATAATTATATATTTCTCTAAATTCAGAAAGACATTTGAGGTTATTTCTCCCCTACACTTTTGGGAACTTCCCTAAGTGGCTCAGTCAGTAAAGAGCCGCTTGCAATACAGAAGACCTGGGTTCTATCTCTGGGTTGAGAAGATCCCCTGGAGAAGGAAATGGCAACCTGCTCCAGTATTCCTGCCTGAGAAATCCTATGGACAGAGGAGACTGGTGGGCTACAGTCCATGGGGTCTCAAGAGGCAGACACGACTTGGTGACTAAACCACTACCACTACCACCTCCTTTCCTGTTCAGATGCTGTCACAGAGTTACCCATGACTGGCAGAATTGTGATGCTACTCTTAAATACCTTAGAATTCATTCATCCTTTAAACTCTTATTTTTTATTTTCATATTAAATGTTTGTTATTAAGGGAAGCAACTAATTTCAGTTGGGGAAATGCATCGTTTGACAATTACTGCTGCTAAGTCACTTCAGTCATGTCCGACTCTGTACGACCGCATAGACAACAGCCCACCAGGCTCCCCCATCCCTGGGATTCTCCAGGCAAGAACACTGGAGTGGGTTGCCAGTTCCCCCTCAAATGCATGAAAGTGAAAAGTGAAAATGAAGTCGCTCAGTTGTATTCGACTGTTCGCGACCCCATGGACTGCAGCCTACCAGGCTCCTCGTCCATGGGAGTTTCCAGGCAAGAGTACTGGAGTGGGGTGCCATTGCCTTCTCCGTTGCCAATTACANTTTTTTTTTTTTTTTTTTTTTTTTTTTTTACCTTAGATACTTCACTTGAAAATTAAACCAAAGAAACTAGGTCAAATTTAAAGACATATAATCTATCATATCCTTTTAAATCATTTTTCCTCTGTTCCAATACTGACTTCTTTCTTTCAAAAATAAAACAAACATTTGAGAGCCATAAAGAATCAATTTGACTTTTGCAAACACCAGTAAGGACCTCTAGAAAAATAAATCTATTTTTTATTTAGTTTTAGAATGTTGACAATCACAACTGACACACATATTCCTTTTCATGCTACTTTAAAAATTAAAAAAATATTTTGCTTTTTATAACTGATGAGCCAATACTGATGTGTAATTATTAATTAAAATCCATTGGTTACTCTTCATTCTTTGTGCTACACACTTGCTTTGTGCTTTGACAATCATAGAATAAAACTGTTCAGAAACTGATGGCAAAACAGTAATCAGAACTTTATTTCAGAAATTCTGCTTTAAAAGCAGATTAAAAGTATCTTCTCAAATCCTCACCCTCTTCTCTAGTCTGTCATCCATCCAAGTTGCCTCCAAAGGGCATGTTACATCCCCCTCCTTGTCTTTACATTCACCATCTCCTGTTTATTCACCCACATATCTATCTTATACAATACTCTTTTTTAATTAATACATTTTATTTGAAGAACAGTTTTAAGTTTACAGATTAATTGAGCAGGAAATACAGAATTCCTATATAACCCCTCATACACACAATTTCCCCCATTACTGAACACCTTGAATCATATGCTACATTGATTATAATTAATGAACCAATAATGACACATTACTAATTAAAATCTATGGATTAGCATTCACTCTGCTTTGTCCTGTCCTGTGGGTTTTGACAAATGTATAATGTCACTGACTTCTATTACAATATCATAGAGAGTAAGTTCTCTGTTCTAAAAATCTCCTGCGCTCCAATTATTCTTCCCTCCTTCTTCAGAGCTCTGGGAAACACTAACCTTTTGACTGTCTTCATAGTTTTTTCTTTTCAAGAATGTCAGACAGTATTTAGCCTTTTCACATTGACTTCTTTCACTTAGCAATAAGCCTTTATGAGTCCTCCATATCCTTCCATGGCTTGATACCTCATTTCTTTTTATTGCTGAAAAATATTCCGTTTCCTGGATGTACCACAGATGATTTATCCATTCAGCCTTTGAAGGACACCTTGATTACTCCCAAAGTTTGACAAATAAGAGTAAAACTTGTATAAACATCCACATTCAGGTTTTTGTATGGATATAAGTTTTCAAGTCAATTGGGTAAATACCAGGGAAAGTGGTTGTTGAATCATTTTCATAAGACCATCTTTAGCTTTGTGAAAAACTGCCAAACTGTCTTGCAAAATTGCTGTACCATTTTTCATTTCCATTAGCAATGAATAATAGCTTCTGGTGCTCCACAGTCAAGCCAGCATTTGCTGTTTTCAGTGTTTTAAAATTTAGTCATTCTAAAAGATATTTGGCCTTCCCTTGTGGCTCAGCTGGTAAAGAATCCACCTGCAATGCAGGAGACCTGGGTTCAATCCCTGGGTTTGGAAGATCCCTTGGAGAAGGGAACGACTACCCACTCCAAAGTGTTCTGGCCTGGAGAATTCTGGGTCGCAAAGTGTTGGACACAACTGAGCAACTTTCACTTTCACTCTTTATGATTCATTATTATCAATGCAAATGAAAGGATAATTATATATTTCTCTAAATTCAGAAAGACATTTGAGGTTATTTCTCCCCTACACTTTTGGGAACTTCCCTAAGTGGCTCAGTCAGTAAAGAGCCGCTTGCAATACAGAAGACCTGGGTTCTATCTCTGGGTTGAGAAGATCCCCTGGAGAAGGAAATGGCAACCTGCTCCAGTATTCCTGCCTGAGAAATCCTATGGACAGAGGAGACTGGTGGGCTACAGTCCATGGGGTCTCAAGAGGCAGACACGACTTGGTGACTAAACCACTACCACTACCACCTCCTTTCCTGTTCAGATGCTGTCACAGAGTTACCCATGACTGGCAGAATTGTGATGCTACTCTTAAATACCTTAGAATTCATTCATCCTTTAAACTCTTATTTTTTATTTTCATATTAAATGTTTGTTATTAAGGGAAGCAACTAATTTCAGTTGGGGAAATGCATCGTTTGACAATTACTGCTGCTAAGTCACTTCAGTCATGTCCGACTCTGTACGACCGCATAGACAACAGCCCACCAGGCTCCCCCATCCCTGGGATTCTCCAGGCAAGAACACTGGAGTGGGTTGCCAGTTCCCCCTCAAATGCATGAAAGTGAAAAGTGAAAATGAAGTCGCTCAGTTGTATTCGACTGTTCGCGACCCCATGGACTGCAGCCTACCAGGCTCCTCGTCCATGGGAGTTTCCAGGCAAGAGTACTGGAGTGGGGTGCCATTGCCTTCTCCGTTGCCAATTACATATAAGACTAAAAGAATAGAATCTGAACACTGCATTTGAGGTTATATAATGTTCATAAGAACTTAAGGACTAGAGCCTAATGCTAAACCATAACTAAACCCTATTACTCATCCACTAAAAGGAACTAAATAGATGCTATTTTGGTAGGTTTTGCAGTCCCCCAGCCAGCTTCCTTTGTAGCTCAGTCAGTAAAGAATCTGCCTGTAATGCAGGAGACCTGGGTTCGATTCCTGGGTTAGTAAGATCCTCTGGAGAAGGAAATGACAAGCCACTTGAGTATGCTTGCCTGGAGGATCCTATGGACAGAGGACCTTGGCAGGCTACAGTCCATGGGTTAGCAAGAGCTGGACACGACTTAGCGACTAAATCACCACCACTAGTCAGCTTCACAATTCTACCATTATATTATTACCTTGGTTTAATTGAATTTGGTAACTCAAAAGATATTGTTTCTTTTCACTACCTACATATATAACAGTTGGGGGAGGGGGGATGATGATATTTTGTTATATAATTTTTCACAGTCAAATAATATTTGTAATGCTAGCAAGAAATAACCCACTTTTTGAACCTCAGCCTTATGAGACCCTCGTTAGAATGTACAAGGTCTTCCCAGGTGGCAATGGTGGTAAAGAATCCATCTGCCAGTGCAGGAAACGGAAGAGATGCAGGTCTGATCCCTGGGCCAGGAAGATCCCCTGGAGGAGGACATGGCAACCCATTCCAGTACTCTTGCCTGGAGAAGCCATGGACAGAGAAACCTGGCAGGCTGCAGTCCATGGAGTCGCAAAGAGTCAGACACAACTGAAACAACTTAGCACAGTACACAAAATGTACAAGGTTTCAGATCAACCATAACCCCAATGCAGGTTATTTCACAAGTAATAGCAGTGACTTTTAAATTTCCTTGGTGAATTGCAAAGTATTTCAATGTTCTGATAATACTGAAGAAAAATGTCATGTCACACCATGGCATACCATGAGGAAACCATGGTAGAGATTCACAAAATGAAGTTCATTTTTCAGCATATATTTGGAGATAAGTTTTATTCTATCATGTTTTCTTACTACTGAAATGGTTAAATAAATATTAATTTTGAACAAAACAGAAAAACATTTATTCTTCATGGTACTTCATTACAGAATGGAAAACATGTAAAGCTGATATTTCAGTGCTAGATTTAAATGCCAATGTTCTCTAACTAAAAGCATTGAATAAGATCTGGTTTCATGTTGGAAGAAAACAAAGTTACTTCAGCTGAGTGTTGCCATTTGCAAGTATGTATTAAGACATGAGTGAGTGTAGAACCTCCTATTACCTTAACTCTTCATTGAGTAGCTTTTTTTTTTTTCATTGTTAGTGAAAGTTACTCAGTTGTGTCGACTGTTTGCGAACCCATGGACTGTATAGTCCATGGAATTTTCCAGGCCAGAATACTGGAGTAGGTAGCCTTTCCCTTCTCCAGGGGATCTTCCTAGCCCAGGGATCAAACCCAGGTCTCCCACATTGCAGTCAGATTCTTTACCCAGCTGAGCCACAAAAGAAGCCTAAGAATACTGGCATGGGTAGCCTATTCCTTCTCCAGCAGACCGTCCCAACCCAGGAATCAAACCGGGATCTCTTAGATTGCAGGTGGATTCTTTACCGAATGAGCTATGAGGGAAGTCCTTTTCATTGTTGATTGGGTGCAATTACAAATAATCACTTTGATCTTCTGAGTTAAATTAAAAAATAAAAGCCATGTATGCTGTTTCAGGAAAAATTTATTGGAAAATGTTTAGAGGAATTCCCACAGTTATGAAAACACAAATAAGAGACAACAAAAGACATGATGTAGACAATTATGAAGTGATAAAATATCCTAAAATCTGAGACACTAAATATTATTTTTGATCTTGGCCTTAATCTTAGACACTAAATAATATTTTTGATCTTGGCTTGGCCCCAGGTATCTTGTTTAGTATAGTTATTGTAGTCAGATAATTCGTTTATGGGCTCAAATGCTGGGCTCCTGGGAAAGGATTTCAGTAGAAGCTAGAGAACCGATATCTTCCAAAGAAGGATGGGTAGCGATTGTAGCCATATCCAAAGCTTCAATAGCTAGAGCCAAGTTCATAGCCTCCAAAGCCGGAGCCATAGCCCAGGCTGCAGAAGCTTCCACATCCACAGCCACGGACAAAGCCCAGGCCACCAAAGCCTCTGTAGCCGTGGCCCATGCCTCCATAGTAGTTGCTGCAATGGGACGTGGTGTCAGGGGTGGTGAGTTTGGTTTGCTGTTCAAAGCAAGAACCTGCATGTGGATGTCAGCACATGTAGTGGGATCCTTATATACAGTGGTCAGCTGCTGCTGCTGGTCAGAGCGTGTGATAAATCATGTGTCATTGTGCCTAGTACCTGCACCGCCTTCCCATGAGAATTTCTCATGTTACCTGAAATGTTATAATTCAGTAATTTGCTGTCTCCAGACACACAGAGGGACCCTCATTAAAACATTTGAGCTTACTTTAGCTTTCTATTTGTAACGTCCTTGAGCCTGTTGTTTTGATTTTATGGGAAAAAAATGACTGATTTTTCAAAATTTGTAAGTTTCAAACTCTGAATTGAATCACTTATCATTGTCCATATTACATCATTTACGACTGATGAAATTTCTTTTCTAATTAAACATTTGCTCTATTCTGTCATCTCCTGAATGAATGACTCCATCTCCAATGAAATTCGCAGGCTTGTTCAGGCTACAGACGATAAATCTATATTTTTTTTAGAATGCAACCTATGTACTAGGTTGAGGACTGAAGAAAATGCTTCTATCCAGAATATAAGAAAAAATTAATTTAAAAAAAGACACGTTGAATTTTTTAGCATTTAAATCATAATAACTTTTATAATTTTGACTTTACACACCAATTTCAGGACATTTTGGTTACAAAACATGGAACAATTTTAATTTCAGAAATTGAGAGCACAAAATCCATCTCAAAGGCTGGCTTCTCAGAGAAGCAGTTGAATTTCCATTTCCAATCCTAAAACCTTCCTCCATAATTTTTTCTGTTCAAAGTCCTACTAAAGTTGCAGATTGCATCTGCATCTACAGTTTTTCACAAGCCAGCCAATTCCTCCCTTTTTTGTCCTTCTTTAGTTATCCATGAGTGGTTTCTATTTTCAATCTCACTTTAGCTTTCATTTTCCTTCTTTTGCTCCCAGTACCTACAAAGAACAACCAGGTAAAATTTTTAAGTTGAAAATAGATCGCTTCCAAAGTCTGTTCTTTACATCTGTTTCTTTTGCTGCCTTGCATATAAGCTGTCTTTACTGTCTTTCTAAATTCCATATATGTGCATTAATATACTGCATTGGTGTTTCTCTTTCTGACTTACTTCACTCTGTATAATAGGCAGATATAAAGAACAGACTTTTGGATCATGTGGGAGAAGGAGAAGGTGGAAGGATTTGAAAGAATAACATTGAAACATGTATATTACCATATGTAAAGTAGATGACCAGTGCAGGTTTGATGCATGAAGCAGAGCACTCAAAGCCACTGCTCTTGGACAACTCAGAGGGATGGGGTGGGGAAGAAGGTGGGAGGGGGATTCCGGATGGGGGGACTCACGTGCAGTTGAGCTCATGTCCGACTCTTTGCAACCAAATGAACTGTAGTCCACCAGGCTTTTCTGTCCATGGGATTTTCCAGGCAAGAATACTGGAGTGGGTTGCCACTTCCTTCTCCATAACCACTCTATGAATCTGTTATTTTTTCATTAAGGTCTTATATATTAAAATATACAAAAACTCCTAGGGTCTTCTGAATGTTAAAATAGTATCCTAAAATTGAAAATATCTTCAAACTTTTGCAAAGGAAAACAGAATGATACAAAGCTGAAATGATACAAACCAAGAAATATATGTGAAGACATTCAGCTTGGACTTCATGGAGTTCCCCTGCTAACTTCATTGAGTTAGTCAGTGAGGTCCAAGGTTGACCCTACACCTGACCAATCTCCATGCAGCACTTGCCTCTTGACTTGGGTCAGTAAGAACTTATTTAGTTGACATCATCTTGAACATGTAATTGAGCTTTTGTAATATTTCCAATATTTTATCAAAGATGAATTTCTTCAAACGGATGTTTTTTATTCTAAGCAGCAGAGTAGGAAGTTAAAAACTGTTTATAGAATTCATAAATGAAGTGTAAGTAAATTACAGTTGCTATCATGGCTACCATGTTCTGTGCAGTTCTTTCTACACTCTAGCAAACTAGCTGTTTAAAGTCACAATAAGGCTCAGTATGTCATAATTCATGTATCATATTTCTTTTACCCAAATACTGTTATGTTTCATCTCATTCTGAGTTACAAACAATTGATAAGCTTAAATTTTATTTTCAGTGAATCCTTTTGAAGACATAGAATCATAAATAATTCAGGTAGAATTGAGGATATCACATTTTGCTGATGTAACTCAAACCATATCATGTAAGAGTGATCAATGTCCAGTCTGTTTGTTTGGAGTAAAAAGGATGCATCTTCCTGAGATAGAAAATGGAAAACTTCTACAGTCAAATACACATCAAAACATTTCTAAGGAATAGCACGTAAGTTTCACACAAAACCAATTAGTGATCATTAGCAGCAAAATATCAACCCTAAAATATTATAGACTATATAGGACAAATACTTTTTTTTTCCTAAGTGAAAAAGCTAATCAAGATAAAAATATCCATTGGACAAAGAGGGATACATATTTCTTTAAAGAAGCATTGGTTTTATGCTTAGTTGTTAAATCCTAAACACCAATAAATTGAATGATTATTTTTTTCTTCATTTCACATTTGGGAAGTCTCCTTTGAAATATTTGTCAATTCTGTGATAAAGGGTGAAGAAGAATAAAACGTTTTCATTCAGTTTCTGTTCAGTCGTTTAGTCGTGTCCGATTCTTTGCGACCCCATGAATTGCAGCACGCCAGGCCTCCCTGTTGGGATATGTAATATTCTTTCAGCTCACTTCATTTCAGTTGCTCAGTCATGTCCGACTCTTTGAGATCCCATGAATCTCAGCACGCCAGGCCTCCCTGTCCATCACCAATTCCCAGAGTTCACTCAAACTCACGCCCATCGAGTCAGTGATGCCATCCAGACATCTCATCCTCTGTCGTCCCCTTCTTCACCTGCCCCTAATCCCTCCCAGCATCAGAGTCTTTTCCAATGAGTCAACTCTTCGCATGAGGTGGACAAATTACTGGCGTTTCAGCTTTAGCATCATTCCTTCCAAACAACACCCAGGGGTGATCTCCTTCAGAATGGACTGGTTGGATCTGCTTGCAGTCCAAGGGCCTCTCAAGAGTCTTCTCCAACACCACAATTCAAAAGCATCAATTCTTCGGCACTCAGCTTTCTTCACAGTCCAGCTCTCACATCCATACATGACCACTGGAAAAACCATAGCCTTGACTAGACGGACCTTAGTCGGCAAAGTAATGTCTCTGCTTTTGAATATACTATCTAGGTTGGTCATAACTTTTCTTCCAAGGAGTAATAGTCTTTACCTATACATAATAGAAACTTTTGTTATGCATTCCAAAATGTTTCCGTAGAATTCAGACATAGGTCAGTAACATATGAAAATGTAGTTTACAGAAATATTTTATTATACTAGGAGTACAACACACGCAGGGCTTCCCAGGTGGTGCTAGTGGTGAAGGACCCACCTGACAATGCATGAGAAGTAAGAGATGCATGTTCAATCCCTGGGTCAGGAAGATCCTCTGGAGGAAGAAATGACAACCCACTCCAGTATTCTTGCCTGGAGAATCCCATGGACAGAGGAGCTTGGTGGTCTACAGTCCATAGGGTCACAAAGAGTTGGACATGACTGAAGTGACTTAGCACCCACCACACATGCATTTTTCTTATTCAAATTTTAACAAGTCTTTTTTTTTTTTTTTGCAACTTTCCAACACATTCCTTAGGCTTGAAGATACTGACCTGTGTGTGAATGCAGTAGTTTCAAATGAAACTTAGGTACATGGGTCAAAGTCCCTTTGATTGAATGACCAAACTTTATCTAGCATAATCTCGTTTATGAAAGCACAACAAGTGGCCAGAACTGGCTGTTTTATTTTTCTAACCTTGATGCCACTCAAAGAAATTCAAGCAAATAAAAAATCACGATCTTGAGAACTGAGCTTTAACATTATTCATTGTTCATTTGCCTCAAAGTAAAACTAAATATAAACTGAGAAGCAGGAGATTATATACAATATAATAAAACAGTAACAACAAAACTGAAGAAGAAAACAAAATATGGGGTAGTTAATCTAACAGAGGGAAATAATTCCCATAAATTTAGCTATGAAAGCATAGCTGTTCATGAAAATATGATGAGAACTTTCCAGATGATATTCAAATTTTTAAATATATAATGAAAAAGAATCAGCATAATGGAGTAGAACCCCAGGATTCAGGTAAACTACTGATCTTGGTTCTGACACTTGTGCTTGACACAGGTTGCTGTTCAGTCACTTAGCCATATCCTAATTTTTGCAACCCCATGGACCGCACCATGCCAGGCTCCCCTCACCATCTCCTGGAGCTTGCTCAAACACATGCCCATTGAGTCGGTATTGTGATCTAACCATCTCGTCCTCTGTTGTCCCATCCTCCTCCTGCCTTCAATCTTTCCCAGAATCAGGGTCTTTTCTAAGGAGTTGGTTTTTCACATCATGTGGCCAAAGTATTGAAGCTTCAGCATCAGTCTTTCTAGTGAATATTCTGGACTGACTTCCTTTAGGGTTGACTGGTTTGATCTCTTTGCAGTACAAGGGAATCTCAATAGTCTTCTCTACCACCACAGTTCAAAAGCATCAAGCTTTGATGCTTGGAAATATTGAAGGCAGAAGAGAAGGGGATGACAGAGCAGCTCTCAGCCTTCTTTATGTTTCAACTCTCTCATCCATACATGACTACTGAAAAAAATCATACCTTTGACTATACGGACCTCTGTAGGCAAAGTGAAGTTTCTGATTTTTAACATGCTATCTAGGTTTGTCATAGCTTTCTTTTCAAGGAGAAAACATTTCTGAGTTCAGTTTAGTTCAGTCTCTCTTTCATGTCTGACTCTTTGCGACCCTGTAGACTGCAGCATGCCAGGCCTCCCTGTCCATCTCCAGCTCCTGGAACTTCTCAAACACATGTCCATTGAGTACAGGGATGTAATCCAACCATTTCATGTTCTGTCGTCCCTTTCTCTTCCTGCTTTCAATCGTTCCCAGCAACAGGGTTTTTCAAATGAGTCAGTTCTTCACATCAGGTGGCCAAAGTATTGTAGTATCAGCTTCAGCATCGGTCCTTCCAATGAATATTCTGGACTGATTTCCTTTAGGATGGACCAGTTGGGTCTCCTTGAAGATTGAGGGACTCTCAAGAGTCTTCAACATCACAGTTCAAAAGCATCAATTCTTTGGTGCTCAGCTTTCCTTATAGTCCAACTCTCACATCCATAGATGACTACTGGAAAAACCATAGCTTTGACTATACAAAACTTTCTTGTCAAAGTAATGTTTCTGCTTTTTAATATACTGTCTAGGTTTGTCATAGATTTTCTTCCAAGGAGCAAGCATCTTTTAATTTCATGGCTGCAGTCACCATCTTCAGGGATTTTGGAGCCCCCCCAAAATAAAGTCTGACACTGTTTCCACTGTTTCCCCATCTATTTACCATGAAGTGATGGGACCAGATGCCATGATCTTGGTTTTCTGAATGTTGAGCTTTAAGCCAACTTTTTCACTCTCCTCTTTTGCTTTCATCAAGAGGCTTTTGATTCCATCTTCACTTTCTGCAGGGTGGTATCATCTGCGTATCTGAGGTTATTGATGTTTCTCCCAGTAATCTTGATTCCAGATTGTGCTTCATCCAGTCCAAGGTTTCCCATGATGTACTCCACATATAAGTTAAATAAGCAGGGTGACAATATGCACCGTTGATGTACCCCTATCCCGATTTGGAACCAGCCTGTTATTCCATGTCCAGTTCTAACTGTTGCTTCCTGAACTGCATACATATTTCTTAAGAGGCAGGTCAGGTGATCTGGTGTTCCCATCTCTTTCAGAATTTTCCAGTTTGTTGTGGTGCACACAGTCAAAAAAGTGGAAGTAGATGTTTTTCTGGAACTCTCTTGCTTATTCGATGATCTAGCAGATGTTGGCAATTTGATCTCTGGTTCTTCTGCCTTTTCTAAATCCAGTTTGAACATCTAGANGGGGACGACCGAGGATGAGATGGCTGGATGGCGTCACCGACTCGATGGGTGTGAGTCTGAGTGAACTCTGGGAAATGGTGACGGACAGGGAGGCCTGGCGTGCTGCGATTCATGGGGTCGCAAAGAATCGGACATGACTGAGCGACTGAACTGAACTGAACTGAACTGATCTCTGCTTACATTGCTCATCCATTTTGGCCATTGGAGTACTTAACACATTTATAATATGAGATACAGAAATGTCATGTCTATTCATCTATGTCACATCTAAGCCTAGTTCAGATTATTGTTTTCTTCAAAACTTGTTCTCTCTTGCCTGTAGATATGCCTTGAATGTTTTTGTTGAAAGTCAGTGATGATGTTGTTGTTGTTGTTGTTTAGTCACTAAGTTGTGTCCCACTCTTTTGTGACACCAAGACTGTCACTGTAGCCCACCAGGCTCTGCTGTCCCTGGGATTTTCCAGGCAAAAACGCTAGAATAGGTTGCCATTTCCTCCTCCAGGGGATCTTCCTGATCCAGGGGTTTAACCCACTTTGCCTGCATTGGCAGGTGAATTCTTTATCACTAAGCCACCAGGCTTCCTTCATAGCTCAGTTGGTAAAGAATATGTCTGCATTGCAGGAGACCTGGATTGAGAAGAATCCCCTGGAGAAGGGCATGGCAACTCACCCCAGTATCCTTTCCTGGAGAATCTCCATGGAGAGAGGAGCCTGGGGGGCTATAGTCTATGGGGTCGCAAAAAGTCAGACAGGACTAAGCAACTTGCACTGAAGCTACCAGGGAAGCCTCCAGTCATGAAGTATTAGTCAGTAAAAACTGAATTGATATAAACAGAATTTTAGTGTAAGGAGTTGTGTTTGCCTTGCTAGGGATCTGGCTTTTTAAATGTTTCCTGTAGTAACAGGTGCCACCAGTTTCAAGGCTTCAGATTCCTCCAGCATTCTTTTCTGTTTTGAACCCTCTGGACCTCTTTTTTCCTAATAAGTCCCTCTTCAGAGAGAATCTGTGTGCCACATGTCTTTCAGTTTGAACACACTTCAATTTGTTACACTCAAGTCCTTCAGTGTAATAGTTTGGTGATAAAATGTAGGGAAGGGGACCATTCTACACTCTTCTGATTAAATATCACTTTTTTGCAGGGACTGGTCTTAACGTTATGGACTTAAATTTTTCTACAGGTACTCCCTTGCACTTCTCCCTACTCTCTTCTTTGACTGCTGCATTCATCATCTGTTTCCTTGGAGCCCTTCTTATATAGTCTCCTTACTCTACTTNGGACCATTCTACACTCTTCTGATTAAATATCACTTTTTTGCAGGGACTGGTCTTAACGTTATGGACTTAAATTTTTCTACAGGTACTCCCTTGCACTTCTCCCTACTCTCTTCTTTGACTGCTGCATTCATCATCTGTTTCCTTGGAGCCCTTCTTATATAGTCTCCTTACTCTACTTTGCTGCTGCTGCTAAGTCACTTCAGTCATGTCCGACTCTGTGCGACCCCATAGAAGGCAGCCCACCAGGCTCCGCTGTTGCTTGGATTCTCCAGGCCAGAACACTGAAGTGAGTTGCCATCTCTGTACTTTAGATAAAACCAAAAGTCTGGAGGAAGCTGGAGTTGTACAAATTTCCTTCTCTTATCTGGGGTAGTTTCAGAATTAAACTCTGGCAAAGTTTTTAATTTTGAACTGTTTTTCTCTCTCTTGAAGGTTAGACCATTTTTATCCAGAAGACTCTGGGCGTATTTTACTACGTTACTCTTCCCTCCCTCTTCCAGAATCAAAAAGGGATCCTTCTTGTTTTCACAGTGGAAACTCGATGGGGTTCTTAAAGGGAAACCCAAAAATGATATGAGACTTCCTCATACTGTCCCCCTAGCAGTTTCTCACTTATGTTTGTCTATACTCACCCTCTAGAAATTCACCAAACATTATCACTGAAGTGTTCCCATCAGTGTATGACTCCAGCAGCTTCTGTTCCAGGTAAGTAGATTTTGGTAGTTGACTCTTTCTGAGTGTACATGTCTTTTTAGTTGTGGGTGGTAGTTTACCCAATGACTTTATCTATCTGAAGAATCTAAGAAAATTCATTGAGTCTCAGTTTGTCCAAAGTCCTCCAAGCTCTTTACTTGCCAGAAATGAAACTGGATGCCCTATATATCACCTTATAATATATGCACAGGATATTTTTCAAGCAGGTCACTTGAGGGTCATATGACTATCTAGTGGAATAAAATTTTATATGAATAATGGATTAGGGCCCAGCATTTTAAAATAATAAAACTGAAGAAGTGTGATGATGCTCTTTTCATGAATGTGAAAACTACAAATATTATTCATTGCCTCTTTGCAAATTAATAATTTTGGGGGTCTAAGTTAGCCATCTCAGTATTTATTTTATTCACTAATAATGGATATCTTGCTTTTTCACATATTCTTTTGAAACCAAGTTTACCATTCTGTGGGTTCCCTGCTAATATATGAAATAAAATTTTATGCACTCTTACCATCTATTTTTTTTAATTATGATTTTTAAACTTTGTAGAACCTATGCTTTCATGGTGTCAGACTGTAAAAGACTTTCTGATACGATCCAAAGAATTACTAATTTTATGGTGTGCTTATTGAATTTGCATTCCACATGGCTGGGCACCATTTCTCATGCTAATAAGCACATCTTGTTTCTTTCAACCTTCTTCTTTGCCAAGGATGAAATATATCTTTCAATACTTGGGACTCACATTTTTTTAATGCAAATATCATCTTTTATTTGAAGCATAGTCAATTTACAATACTCTGATAGTTTCAAGTAAACAGCACAGTGATTCATTTTTATTTTAAAAATGTGAAGAATTTTCACCCAACTTTAAGGTTAAAAAGTATTACATATAAAATAATTACTATGCTATGTATTTTTCTCTCCTCAAAATTGCACAATATTTACTCCTTCTTGGAATAATGAATTTTTGCTTGCTCATTTTAAATCTCCCTGTAGTTACCATTTTCTTTAGAATGCAGTAGAAAAAGAGCAATGTGTCTACTAAGTTGAAAGGAATATAAAAATGACAGAAATACAGTCATGTCTCAACATATTTCATTCCAAATGGGGAGATAAATGAAGAATAAAATTAAGTTTAATGGATATAAGTATGCATATGTTTAATAATGGGAGTATAGGTAAAATATACTCAAGAGTAAAGGAATGCATAAGTTATAATAAAAAAAAAATACTTGGAGTTAACTGAAGGAATAGAATTTGACCAGTGTTTTGAGAAGTATAGACACAGAAGAAGAAAAATCTTTTAAAAGAAAGAAAACAGTAAACAGTGATGAAGAAATACTAAGATACTCAAGGAAGTTTATACTTTAGACAAAAGATATTTTCTCAGTAAACTTTTTTATTTATTTAGATCTGGCAGCTCTAGAGAACAATAATTAAAAATATATATAAAATAGGAAAAAATTTAAAGGCTGTGTATTGTCACTCTGATTATTTAACTTCTATG
Source organism: Neotragus moschatus (assembly GCA_006410615.1). Taxonomy (NCBI): domain Eukaryota; kingdom Metazoa; phylum Chordata; class Mammalia; order Artiodactyla; family Bovidae; genus Neotragus; species Neotragus moschatus. The sequence goes on along the minus strand of SJYA01000025.1, from coordinate 79,885 downwards.
CAGAGTATATCATGAGAAACGCTGGGCTGGAAGAAGCACAAGCTGGAATTAAGATTGCTGGGAAAAATATCAATAACCTAAGATATGTAGATGACGCCACCCTTATGGCAGAAAGTGAAGAGGAACTAAAAAGCCTCTTGATGAAAGTGAAAGAGGAGAGTGAAAAAGTTGGATTAAAGCTCAACATTCAGAAAACGAAGATCATGGCGTCCAGTCCCATCACTTCATGGGAAATAGACTGGGAAACAGTGGGAACAGTGTCAGACTGTCAGTCATTCTGGGGGGCTCTAAAATCACTGCAGATGGTGACTGCAGCCATGAAACTAAAAGACATTTACTCCTTGGAAGAAAAGTTATGACCAGCCTAGACAGCATATTCAAAAGCAGAGACATTACTTTGCCAACAAATGTTCATCTATTCAAGGCTATGGTTTTTCCAGTGGTCATGGATGGATGTGAGAGCTGGACTGTGAAGAAGGCTGAGCACTGAAGACTTGATGCTTTTGAAGTGTGGTGTTGGATAAGACTCTTTAGAGTCCCTTGGACTGTAAGGAGATCCAACCAGTCCATTCTGAAGGAGATCGGCCCTGGGATTTCTTTGGAGGGAATGATGGTAAAGCTGAAACTCCAGTACTCTGGCCACCTCAGGCGAAGAGTTGACTTACTGGAAAAGATTCTGATGCTGGGGAGGGATTGGAGGCAGGAGGAGAAGGGGATGACAGGGGATGAGATGGTTGTATGGCATCACTGACTTGATGGACTTGAGTCTGAGTGAACTCTGGGAGTTGGTGATGGACAAGGAGTCCTGGCGTGCTGCAATTCATGGGATTGCAAAGAGTCATACATGACTGAGCGACTGAACTGAACTGAACTGAAATGACATGATATTATAGTTCAAAGCATTATATGTAAGATGTTTACCTGGAAGAATTAATAAAAATGGAGCTTTTTTTTTTTTTTTTTNATTGCAAAGAGTCATACATGACTGAGCGACTGAACTGAACTGAACTGAAATGACATGATATTATAGTTCAAAGCATTATATGTAAGATGTTTACCTGGAAGAATTAATAAAAATGGATTTTTTTTTTTTTTTTTTGCTGTGTAAGCTAAGGACATTTTTTTTTTTTTTAATCAACAGAGAATATGCACTGGAGAGGCCTCTTTAAGAATAGTTTGACAATGATGTAATAGAACATTTTCCTGATCAGGCAAGGGTGTATGAGGCATGAGATCCTCCTTATTTGTACTAGCACTTATCCAAAAGCACACATTCTTCATCATTAGGCTTGCCTGTGACAAAGATTTTTTTTTTCTTCATGAAACTATTTCCAGATTCTTCTGAGCTCCCTTCTGAACATTGTCTCAGCCTTAACCTGTAAAAGCAGCTCTCAGCCTTCCAACAAAGTCTGCCTGAGAAAACTCAGTGCTGCTAAAAGAAGGTGGTTTGTTCCAATCAGAAGCTGACCATAGGCCCCGGACCACTCTTTACTTGGAAGCACAACTTTGGAGAGGGAGGTGGGAGGGGGTTCAGGATTGGGAACACGTGCACACCCGTGGTGGATTCATGCTGATGTATGGCAAAACCAATACAGTGTTGTAAAGTAAAATAAAGTAAAAAAGAAAGAAAAGAAAAAGTAAATAAATAAAAAGTTGTGATTGTTGAGACTTCCTGGTGGTCCAGTGGTTAAAACTTTGCCTTCTAACACAGAGCATGCAGGTTCAATTCCTACTCAGGGGGCTAAGATCCCCCATGCCTTGTGGCCAAAAAATGAAAACGTAAACAACAGAAGAAATATTGTAGCAAATTCAATAAAGATGATTAAAAATGGTCCACTTCAAAAAAAATCTCGCTGGTTTAGGTTTGATGCAGGATGCCTGGGACTGATGCATGGGGATGATCCGGAGGGATGGTGTAGGGTGGGAGGTGAGAGGGGCGGGTCAGGATTGGGAGCTCATGTACACTCGTGGTTGATTCATGTCAATGTATAGCAAAATGAATACAGTATTGTTAAGCAAAACAAACTAAAAAATAAAAAAGATAAATAAAAATAAAAAAAGAATAAATACTATTTAATGATGATTTAAAAAATGGTTGTAAATCCTTTCTCTATCCCTTTTAGAGACAGGACTTTATACCTATGACTCTCTCCTCAAAGACACTGGAGTCCTCTCTCTGAAATGTAAACCTTCAAGCTTTTGCATTGTCTCCAGTCCCTGCTGCTGCTGCTGCTAAGTCGCTTCAGTCATGTCCGACTCTATGCGACCCCATAGACGGCAGCCCACCAGGCTCCCCCATCCCTGGGATTCTCCAGGCAAGAACACTAGAGTGGGTTGCCATTTCCTTCTCCAATGCATGAAAGTGAAAAGTGAAAGTGAAGTTGTTCAGTCGTGTCCAACTCTTAGCGACCCCATGGACTGCAGCCCACCAGGCTTCGCTGTCCATGGGATTTTCCAGGCAAAAGTACTGGAGTGGGGTGCCATTGCTTTCTCCAGTCCCTAGAGGAGGATAAGGGCCTAACTTACAGAGTGCCCTGCTCTACCTTGCAAAACTACTTCTTACCCTGAAGATTTAAAAAGTTGTTTTTTCTTCAGATAGGCACCAGGAAAAAAATCCAGATGGCCTAGTCACATTGGCCAATTCTGTCTTCCTACTTTTTGTAATTTTCCACTGCTCCTACTCTGCTCCAGACCATGTTTGCTCCGCCTTCCTATGCCCTCACTCACTCTGAAACACCCTGTTGTTTCTGCAGAGATTGGAATTCAGCTCAGTTCTGTGAAGCTCTTTCCCCTACCCGAATGGTACTGAATAAAATCTTTCTTACTACACCTAATTACTGCCCAGCTTTGTTTTTCTGTTTTATTTTCTTTTGGTTTGCTCTTTGTTTTGTCACTGGAAACCAAATATTAATAAATAGCTACACACCAAATAAGACAAGTCAGATAAGAGACATGATTCAGAAAACTATGCAAATAAACACATGACTGTGTATACCTTCTAAAAAAAAGAAGTGGCTGTGCTTCTAGTGGCTTTGCAGGCGCAGGAAGGCCTAGAAGAGCTATACCACGTTGAAGGTCAGGAAGGGCAGTGGTGTGGAGATACACCTCATCCAAGGTAAGGAGCAGTGGCTGCACTTTGCTGGAGTNGATGGCATCACTGACTCAATGGGCATGAGTCTGAGTGAACTCCAGGAGTTGATGATGGACAGGGAGGCCTAGTACACTGTGACTTATGGGATCGCAAAGAGTCAGACACGACTGAGTGACTGAACTGAACTGAACTGAACAGAGAGAAACTATGTAATAACAGGATTATGTTAAAAACTAGACCAAAGGAAAACAGAAAATTAAGTGACTCTTAGTTAAAAACAATAAGAGATATATTCACATTATGAGTTTTGAAAGACACTGAATTTTTGAAACATTTATCAATTCGTTTCAGTCCCTCAGTGTGTCTGACTCTTTAAAACTCCATGAACAGCAGCATGCCAGCTTTCCCTGTCTATCACAAACTCCCAGAGCTTGCTCAAACCAATGTCCTTCGAGTTGTGATGCTTTACAACCATCTCAACTTCTACTGACCCCTTCTCCTGCCTTCAATCTTTCCCAGCATCAGGGTTTTTTCTAATGTTTATAAATTTCCATTTGCTATTGAACTTTTATGGACTGTAGCCATCCAGACTCTTCTCTCCATGGAATTCTTAGGAAAGAATATTGAAGTAGTTTGCCATGCCCTCCTCTGGGGATCTTCTTGACCCAGGGATAGAATCCACATCTTTCGTTTCTCCTGTATTGGCAGGTGCGTTCTTTACCACTAGCACCACCTGGGAAGTCTTTAACACAGATGTACCCTCTCATCCCCTGGAGAAGGAAATGGGAACCCACTGCAGGACTCTTGCCTGAAAAATCTCATGGATGGAGGAGCCCGGTAGGCTACAGTCCATGGTGTTGCAAAGAGTTGGACACAACTGAGTGACTTCACTTTCACTTACCCTCTCATCCAGACTAAGACTAGAGCATAGCATTTACTCAGCAACAGGAGTGTGCGTGTGTGTTAGTTGCTCAGTCGTGTCCAACTCTTTGTGGCCCCATGGACTGTAGCTCATCAGTCTTCTCTATCCATGGACTTTTCCAGGCAAGAATATGGGAACGGATTGCTACTCCCTTCTCCCAACCCAGGATATCTTCCCAACCAAGGTCTTCTACATGGCAGGTAGATTCTTTACCATCTGATACCCTAGGGAAGCCAAGGGCATGATGGGAAAAAAAGCTGAGAATGTAAAACAATAGTAACTCAGTTATACATGTAACCTGCATGAAGGAAGAAGACTGGTAAAGTGATCTTTGCCCAGAGGAAACAGCCACATTAATTCAAATAACCACATCAAGGTATGTATTTCATAATTTTGATTTAAATAACTTCCCTTTACAATGCCATGAAATAACACAAAGTCCATCATTAAGGAATAGCTAATGTGTAGATAGGAAATCACAGTTTTTATGTAAGACTAAATTTCAAAATTCTTAAATACAATTTAAAAGCAATCATTTTCTATAGCTTAATGTGAAATCTAGTAAATAATTGTCCTCATAATTTAAAAGTCAATAATTATTTATTTGAGGAAATATCTCTTTATATGTGTATTTAGTTTTAAATGATTTAGGAAACTACTATCAGGAATTCAAGTAGATGTTACAGTGGGAAAGTCTGTTAGAAATGTTTTAGGAAAATGCAATTATAATAAAGTCTATATTATCCTTAGTTTTTATTTTTCAACCCATTATAATGTTGAGCTAAATGAAACAAGTCGACTGCCCATTATTTTTCCAGAAAAAAATAGGTTTATTTATGATCAGCAAAGAATCACAATTCAGGGTCTTCAAGCATGGTGAGACTCTTGCAGGTCGCCAGCAGAAATTAAGAGAAGTCTTTAATAGAGAGGAAAGGGGGACTGGGAGAGCTAAACCAAGAGTCCAAAGCTTTTCATTGCCTTAGATGTGACAGTTTCTTGCCAGATGAGTTCTTGTCAGGAAACAAGGAGTCTCTCTCCTTCCTGTCCGGCTCTGCTATCTTAGTCAGGCATGACAGCTCCCTTTTCTGGTCTCCTTACATTATTTTAAGTGAGGTTTCTGCTTATTAAATCTGTTCAATAGAACCATTTGCTATTCTATAAATCTTCCATGAATATTTATCAAGAATACTCACATAACTACTTTACTTTTATTTCTATTATGTCTTGTAAGTGACCTCAGAGTACTCTGGTAGCTCAGCTGGTAATGAATCCACCTGCAATGCAGGAGACCCTAGTTCAATTCTTATGTTTGGAAGACACACTGGAGAAGGGATAGGCTACCCACTCCAGTATTCTTGCACTTCTCTGGTGGCTCAGCTGGTAAAGAATCTACCTGCAATGTGAGAGACGTGGATTTGAACCCTGAGTTTGGAAGATCTGGAGAATAGAACGACTACCCACTCCAGTATTCTGGCCTGGAGAATTTCATGACTGTAAAGTCCGTGAGGTCACAAAGTGTTGGACACAACTGAATGACTTTCACATTCAGAGTACCTACATTTCTGCACACCTGTTCTTCTCAATTATTCTGCCATAACTTAAACATTTCCTATTCATGTGTGTTGGTAATTAATTTGAATGAAATTGTAATAAATTATGTAATCAATATGTGGTTGTTCACCTTATAAAGAATGAAACTGAGTTAGCTGAAGTGATGTAGATGGACCCTGAGTTTGTCATACAAAATGAAATAAGTCAGAAAGAAAAATAAATATTGAAATTATATATATATATATATATATTCATAATAATGAACCAATATTCAGGGAAGGATAAAGGCACAGATGTAAATAATGGATTTTTGGACATAGCAGAGGAGAGGCAGGGTATGAATTGAGACCATAACTGACAAATATACACTTTCAGGTGTAAAATAAATGGCTAGTGGGAAGATGCTGTATAGCACAGGGAGCTCAGCTCAGTGCTCTATGGTGAACCGGAGGGATAGGATTGGAGAAGGGGAGGGAGGCTCAAGGAAGAGGGAATATATGTATATGTATGGCTGATTCACAGTGTTTTACAGCAAAAACTAATGCAACATTGTAAAGCAATTATATTCCAATAAAGAATAAGTGGTTACCTTTGCCTGTTGCCCATATGTCACACTTAAAGCTGAAAATATATTGGGAATTTTTGATTACATTACTTTTGAGGCAGATTTCAAAACTATCAAAATTAGTATTCATTATTATACTTCTAATAACGACAAAAGTATGATTATTATTTTATATACATTCATGTACGTTATTTCTATGTCTTCGCTCTCTCTCTCACATACACATGTACATATGCACATACACAAAGAGGAATTGACCTCTATTTTACAAATGAAAAATCATGAACAAAGTGGTCTAATAATTTGAGCAAAATCTAACCAAATCCAACAATTCAGTTAGTAAAATTTGATGTGTTTTCAGAAAAATCATGGTGATACTTTGAATTATTCCTTCTGGCAAGGGATATAGCAAAATGTTAATTCAAAATGAGTAAAAATTGCTTCCATTGTTTTTGATTAGTGTATGGGCTGTGCCTATTCTGAAAACTATGAATATAATATGATAGAGTATTATTATTGCATAAAATAATATTAAATTATAATATTTTAAAGGATTATACTGTTTTCATGGTAATAATATTTATATAATTCTGAGTATAGAAAATGTAACAGAAATTAATTTTAAAAAATTTAAAATAGCAAAAATATTTTTTTGTAAAGTTTTTTTTTTTGTAAATATAGTCACACTGTCAGTCTTAAAATTTATGGAAATTTAAGCTATTAACAACATACAATCAATAAATGTTGGTATAAAATAATATGCTTATTTTCTACATGTTTATAAATATGTAGAAAAATAAAGTCTAAGTTTTATTATACCATGAACTAATCTTGAAAATGCAGGCAAAACTGAATCTCCATAGTGTCACATGAGTCTTTTTATGATCATTGTGCATTTCAGTGCTTTTTACCATCTTAATCTGCCATGTTGTGACTCTTGCCAAAATAGATCTTAAGTCGCTGTAACTAGTTACACCCAGTGATTTATCTTTTCATCAAATATTGTATATTATGCCCATTTCCCATACTTATACATCATTCCATTCATTGTACTAGTAACTAGTACAATTACTAGTTAAGAAAATGAATAATTTGTATGACACTACTCCAGTATTAACAATGGGTCATTAACAGAAGACTTTGTTCATTGTTTATAAACACTTTATAAATGTTGCTCATTTAAACTCCATAATCTTAGAAAAACAAATCATTATCATGGTCATAAACATGAGAGTGTTTCAAAAAGCAGAGCACAAATCTTTGTTCAGCATCATACAATTACACAAATTTGGTATACAGTGATACCATATTACTCCTATTTTTTTAATATAAATTTATTTATTTTAATTGGAGGTTAATTACTTTACAATATTGTATTGGCTTTGCCATACATCAACATGAATCCGCCACAGGTATACACGTGTTCCCCATCATAAAGCCCCCTCCCTCTTCCCTCCCAGTGCCAGTCCAGGTTCGATGCATGATACTGGATGCTTGGGGCTGGTGCACTGAGACATATTCAGTTCAGTTCAGTCGCTCAGTCATGTCCAATTCTTTGCAACCCCATGAATCGAAGCACGCCAGGCCTCCCTGTCCATCACCAACTCCCGGAGTTCACTCAGATTCACGTCCGTTGAGTCCGTGATGCCATCCAGCCATCTCACCCTCTGTCGTCCCCTTCTCCTCCTGCCCTCAATCCCTCCCAGCATCAAAGTCTTTTCCAATGATTCAACTCTTTGCATGAGGTGGCCAAAATACTGGAGTTTCGGCTTTAGCATCATTCCCTCCAAAGAAATCCCAGGACTGATCTCCTTCAGAATGGACTGGTTGGATCTATTACTCCTTTAAAATTTTTTCCTGCTAAAGTTTCTCAATTCTCCTCTTTGCTAAGTAGCACAAATGCCACTCCTTGTAGATACTTAAAACTAGTACAACGAATCTGGTAAGAAACTGCATTCAATTATATTTATATAAGCCTATACTATTCTAGCTTCTATGGGACATCCCAAAATGTAGTGGTATTTTTCACACTTACATTTTGAAACTTCACGTAATTCTGTAAGTGTGCATGACAAGAGACTTTCACAGAACTTTTTGTGCATTAGTTTTATCTAATTAGCTGCCATTAGTAATATAGTGAACAAAGTGTAAAACTAGTTATCATAAAGTCCTATTTTTATTTTTTCTCAGAGAAGAATCTTCAGACTCTATGGAAACTACAGACATATAGTCCAGGGTTAAATAGTTCTGAATTATGTCTTTTATATTTAAGGATTTTATTTTATATCTAGTATAAATAATGAAAATGTGTTTGAGTGTACTTGAGAGAGATTGAAATTGGAAAAAAAAAATAAACATAACTAAATCTTCACTATGCTTACCTTACACCAAATTTACTCAGTTTTCAGAAAACGAAGATCATGGCATCTGGTCCCATCACTTCATGGGAAATAGATGGGGAAACAGTGGAAACAGTCTCAGACTTTATTTTTCTGGGTTCCAAAATCACTGCAGATGGTGACTGCAGTCTTGAAATCAAAAGACGCTTACTCCTTGGAAGAAAAGTTATGACAAACCTAGATAGCATATTCAAAAGCAGAGATATTACTTTGCTGACTAAGGTCCATCTAGTCAAGGCTATGGTTTTTCCAGTAGTCATGTATGGATGTGAGAGTTGGACTGTGAAGAAGACTGAGTGCCAAAGAATCGATGTTTTTGAATTGTGGTGTTGGAGAAGACTCTTGAGAGTCCCTTGGACAGCAAGGAGATCCAACCAGTCCATTCTGAAGGAGATAGGCCCTGGGATTTCTTTGGAAGGCATGATGCTAAAGCTGAAGCTCCAGTACTTTGGCCACCTCATGCGAAGAGTTGACTCATTGGAAAAGACTCTGATGCTGGGAGGGATTGGGGGTAGGAGGAGAAGGGGACCTCAGAGGATGAGATGGCTGGATGGCATCACTGACTCAATGGGCATGAGTCTGAGTGAACTCCGGGAGTTGGTGATGGACAGGGAGGCCTGGCNAGCAGAGATATTACTTTGCTGACTAAGGTCCATCTAGTCAAGGCTATGGTTTTTCCAGTAGTCATGTATGGATGTGAGAGTTGGACTGTGAAGAAGTCTGAGTGCCAAAGAATAGATGCTTTTGAATTGTGGTGTTGGAGAAGACTCTTGAGAACCGCTTGGACTGCAAAGAGATCCAACCAGTCCATTCTGAAGGAGATAGGCCCTGGGATTTCTTTGGAAGGACTGATGCTAAAGCTGAAGCTCCAGTACTTTGGCCACCTCATACGAAGAGTTGACTCATTGGAAAAGACTCTGATGGTGGGAGGGATTGGGGGCAGGAGGACAAGGGGACCACTGAGGATGAGATGGCTGGATGGCATCACTGACTCGATGGGCATGAGTCTGAGTGAACCTTGGGAGTTGGTGATGGACAGGGAGGCCTGGCGTGCTGCAATTCATGGGGTCGCAAAGCGTCGGACATGACTGAGCGACTGAACTAAACTGAACTGTGTATACCTTCTAAGGTCCTAGGAGATCAACAAGTTCTGATTACTCTGCTGGATGCAGAGTTCCAGAGAATAGTAAAGAAAGATAAAAAGGACTTCTTAAATGAGCAACACAAAGAAATAAAGAAAAAATAAAAGAATGAAAAAGACTAGAGATATATTCCAAAAAGTGGGAAATATCAAGGGAACATTTCATGCAAAGATGGGCACAATAAAGTACAGAAACTGTAAGGACCTAACAGAAGCAGAAGATATTAAGAAGAGGTGGCAAGAATATACAGAAAAAATATACTAGAAAGATCTTAATGACCCAAATAACCACATTGGTGTGATCACTCACCTAGAGCCACACATCCTGGAGCATGAAGGCAAGTGGGCTTTAGGTAGCATTATTATGTACAAAGCTAGTGAAGGTGATCGAATTCCAGTTGAGTTGTTTCAGATCCTAAAAGATGATGCTGTCAATATGTCAGCAAATTTGGAAAACTGAGCAGTGGCCACAGGACTGGAAAAGGTCAGTTTTCATTCCAATCCCAAAAAAAGACAATGCCAAAAATGTTCAAGCTACCATACAGTCTCACTCATTTCACATACTAGTAAGTTTATGCTCAAAATTCCTCAAGTTAGGTTCAGCAGTATGTGAACCAAGAACTTCCAGATGTACAAGTTGGGTTTAGAAAAGGCAGAGAAACTAGAGATCACGTTGCCATCATTCATTGGATCATATAGAAAGGAAATAAATTTCAGAAAAAAAAATCTGCTTCATTGACTACACTAAATAATACCTGATTAAAAACAATATTAGTTGATTATAACTTTATTATTAAAGGTAGCTCCAAACATGATTGAAGTCAATTTTTCCTTTGAGTTTATTTGATTGTTGTAACTAAGACCCAGTCTTTATATAGAAAAACAGGTTTTACATTAAAAGCTAATGACTACACCTATTTCTACATTTAAAATGTCATCCTGATATCCCTTGCATCAGGTAACTCATTCATGTCATTGTCTGAGAATTCGAATTTCTCAAATGATATTTCCTTCACTCTGTCTAAAATAAAGTTTCAATATGTGCCAAATATCGTTTCCCTTCTTTTTTAAATTCAATAAACTAGATGCAGATTATAAAATTACCATGCATAATTATATAATTTTAAAACAGGAGTTATAATTTATTCAGAGAAAACAACAAATATTTGCCCATCTTTCTGTTTCCTTTTTCTGTGAAACAATATTCTAACTTCCAGTATATTGTGTTGGTCTATTCTATTCGATTGCATTCAAGTCCAACTTTCTTTTCACTACTACCCTTCAAGAAGCATCCATCATGTACAGAAGAATTATCCAAGTGTTTCTAAGGCTGCAATTCATATCTGTATTCAAAACTTGTTCTAACACCTTTCAGCTAATCATTCCTACACTTCCTACTCCAATGGAATATATTCTCCTTATAATCTTTCAATATTCCAGATCACAGTCATCTATTGAATTACTCTCTTTTTGTATCACTGATTCCCTATCATATAAAAGGCAGTTTACTATACTTTTAGACAGGAGGATGATAAGCGAGAAAAAAATAAATGATGACTTCACGGTCCTAGAAAGCTTACCCTTCCTTGCTTTAGAGTTCCAAGAGGTGTAAGCATGCATACATGTGTGTGCATGTGTGTGTGTGTGTGTTTCTACCCGTGTGTGTGTTGTATGCAGGTACAAGCCTAAATATATAGAAGCACAAAATTAGAGGAAGTTAAAATTACTTGAGAAGTTTTTTCAGAGAAATAAAATCTATAATGGGCTGGATTGTGCTATAAAAGAAGCTTTGGAAAAAGTTTAATTCAGGCTTCATCATAAATAATTTATAAGAACTTAATAGGGAAGGGAAGAGGGGGTGTCCTCAAGAGGCAAAGGTTTAACCAGTACTGAAAGACTAAGCAAGAACTGCAGGTAGGCAAGACAGAAAATTTCCACAAAGTAACTGAAGATCAAGAAGCATGCTGTTGCCAGATCCATAAGGATCTTTGCATATCCCCTGTTGCTTATGAATAGTCAAATATTCTAAGGTTTTATGCAAGGTACTACCACAACAAAATGACTTTCTAGGAATAATTATTTGATGTCAAGATGAATTGCTTGTAAAGACCAGAAAATTTTGCATATTTGTGGTCTTTTATCTTTCCATATGAATCATGAAAGTGCTTTTTTTTTGTAAAAACATTGATTTTTGATAAGAATTGTATTTCATCTGTAGATCACTTTGGGTAGTATGGATATATTAGAACATTACATTTTTCCAATCCATTAATGCAATTTATCAACACATTTGTTTGTTTCTCCTTTAAGTTTTTTCATCCATGTTTTGTAGATTTGAGTATATAAGTCTTTTACCTTCTTCGCTGTTTATTTTAAAATATACTTTTTACTTTAAAACCCATTTCTTTGTATTTCAATCACAAAGCTGTATCCCTAGAAATCTTCAAATATACTTAATTAGGGAACACTTACTTATCAAGTTAAAACTTTTCATATGCTGTATTCCATGTAATTATCCAATATCAAATATTGGGCTTTAGTTTTTCTTTAATTTTAAATTTAAGAAAATTTTAATTTAATGTATTTATTTACATGTTCAGAATGCATAGTCTACTGTAGCATTTATTATGCACTTGATCAACTAGCATGAGATAGTATTAACCTTTTCGTCAGGTAAAATGCTTTCTCCTCTGATTATTTAGCTTGACGTGATCTATGTATCCAGGTTCTTTAAGTCATGAATTTTTATTTTTCCATGATAGAACTTTTAATTGTGGCAAAATATTTCTATACTTTTGCATGGTAAAGTGCAGACTTGGATAATATAAAGAACTCATAGATGAATGCAATTCATCAATAACTGTAATCAATTCATTGCCAATTATCTTCTATTTATGCATATTCTAATGCCTTGATTTTATAATTTTGAAAAAAATCCAGATATCATCTCATTTTAGCTAAAGGTATGTGTGTGTGTGTGTGTGTGTGTGTGTGTGTGTGTGTGTGTGTGTATGTATGTATGTCTGTGTGTGTATAAAATGGAAACATACAGAACATAAGGATATTGCTGGGGGCCAGCGTGAGGAACTCCGCCCATGGCAAAGGTCATGAGGAAGGAGGCTTGGCATACACAAAGGCGTGATCAAGCCTCAGGAAACCCCCTGTTCCCGAGCATCTACCCCCCAAACCAAAGTCTGTTTTATGCTCTCACTTACACCTCTGACTTAAATTCCTGGGAGTGACAAGAGTGTTTCAGCTTACAAACTCCTCTAAAGGTTATCTAGCCTGCCTGTATAGGTTCATCCAGCCACATGTGATTGTTTTCAGTCTCCCAACCATGAGAAGCATGAGATGTTTTAGACTTACTAAAGGCGGATTCTTTGGGGAAGTTAAAATTTATTAGTATCGCGGGTTGGTTAAGAAGTATATTGGTGAAGGGTTTTTCATTTGTTGTGTCAATAATTGCTACTAATTCCCTGCCCTGGGTGTGACAAGGGTGTCTCAGGTCAAACCTCTCTGCAGGCAGACTAGTTTGTGTGACAGGATTATCCATACTCCTGCCACTACAAACATGATTGTTTACTACCTCTCGACCATAAATAGCATAGAGAGTTTTGGGTATTTTGAAGGTCTTAATTAGCATAGGGCTTTTCTCATTGTTGAGTCAATGATTGCCACCAGGCCTCCACGTCCTTAGGCACCTGGGAATATATTAATCAATGTATTTGGAATATAGAAAAGAAAATATAGTAGTTTTTGGTGTTAGCAATACTAGACTTTTTGAGTTAATGAATTTTCTTTTGTTATAGATCACTGTAACTTGTTATAAATCACTATGTCTTTGCTGTGTAAAAATGTAACTTTATCACTATCTTAAGACTAAATAGATCTTAAGGGGAACATTGGTGAAAGGATTTTCATTTGTTGGGCTGATGTTTGCTGCTAAATCTCCATATTCCCTGCCCTTATAATGAATATAACTAGCATATAAGAGAAATAAGTATTAACCTTTAAGATTAATCATGTTAACTTTGAATTAAATAAATTCCTTTCTTGATTGTAACTCACTACTCCCTCACCCTATAGGAATGCAACTTTATTTGGAGGGTGGTGTTTGGATTAAGAAAAAACACCCTTGGAAAAAATAAGTTTTTTGGTTATCAGAAAGAAAGGATCATAAAATGTCAGCAGGCCTCATGGCCAAAAGATAATGTAAAACCTCTAAGACTTTTTTGTATACATTTATGCAAAGCACCTAATTTTGATAAAGGTCAGGACTGCTGACCCCCATGTGACTCTGTATTCATCTCTATGTGTAACAAAAGGTATATAAGCAAAACTGAAAATAAAGAAAATGGATCAGTTTCCGGAAAGACTGATTCCCTCATGTCATGTCGTTCTTTCTTGTTTTCCATGTTTCTGGCTGAATTCCCATCTGGAGCGTGGGTGCCCACCACATCTGCTTACTTGCCCCAGCTTTCAAGCCCACTTTTCGATATTCAACTGGCGCCGGCGGCCCAACGTAGATGGTGCAAATTCCTTGTCTTGGAATTTTATTGGTATCCCACGTAAACCAAGTTATTCAGCCTCTTTTTCTCCCCTAATATCTTCTACTATTTTCTGACTGAATTCCCATCTGACTCGGGGGTCCTCACCAAGCCTACTAATTCCGCCTGGGCTTCTAAGATCAGACCAGTGGGGCCTCAGTGCTTCTTCTCCCTTGGGAGAATGGAAAGATGCCTGTGGCCTACTTAGCTGGTGATTGGTATTCCACGTAAGCCAAGTTATTCAGCCTCTTTTCTCTGTTAATTTTCCAATCCTGCTACATCTGTAATCAAACAAGTTTTTCCTCACCTATCCGTCTCCACCTTCGAATCACCCTGGATCCACCAGAGCTGGACCCCAGCAGGATATAATAAAATAATGGAAGCAATTTAGTTGCATTTTTATCTTTCTCCTTACTTACTGGTAAAACAAGCTTTCATTGGCAGGATCACATTTTAGATTCTATTGCAATGCTACATAAATGCTTGCTACTGAATTGGTTGGAAAACTTCGATTCTTTATGGAACCAGTGAGTATCATTCCTGTGATCATGCATAACTTCTCTAAGTTATCAAAAATATCATTACTGACACATTAAATTTCTTTCTTGAAATCATTGCTGAATTACTTGTGAGAATAGATTATAATATATGAAAACGAAGGAGGCTCACAAATTGAGTGAATGGTAGGTCTGGAGCAATACTGACTGAGACAGAAGGATAAGAAGAGAGAACTGAAGTCAAACATGAAGCAGAGGATCATAGCCCCTCTCATGACTGAAGGCAAAAGACTGAGAACAAGATCTGGGAAGTAATTCCTGTAAATTTTATAAAAGGAGAAAGTAGAATTAACTGAGTGGGCTTCCCTGGTAACTCAGCTGGGAAAGAATCCTCCTGCAATGCAGGAGACCCTTGTTTGATTCCTGGGTCACGAAGATACCCCAAAGAATGAATAGGCTACCCAGTCCAGTATTCGTTGGCTTCCTTGGTGGCTCAAATAGTAAAGAATCCACCTGCAATGCTGGAGATCTGGCTTCAGTCCCTGGGTTGGAAAGATCCTCTGGAGGAAGGCATGGCAACCTACTCCAGCAATCTTGCCTAGAAAATCCTCATGGAAAGAGGAGCCTGGTGGGTTATAGTCCGTGGGGTCCCATAGAGTTGGACACGGATGAGTGACTAAGCACACAGCACACACAGCATTAATTGAACATCTGAAAAACCTTAAGAATTATTCTGACATAACAACAGTGGTGTGTGCTATTCAATATACCATAATGCCTTTGACCTCTAAGAAAACACACTACATCAAAGTACCCTGAAGACAGATAAATTGTTCCTATTTGCCTGTTTTTCATACCGTTTAGTAATTCAACAAAATCTGATGTCACCAAGAAGGGGATCCCATACGTTACAACACTGAAGATTCTTAGTAATGTGTATAATGGTATTGAAAATAAAATATGGTTCTTTGAATTTCCTGGTGGCTCAGATGGAAAGGATCTGTCTGCAATGCAAGAGACCCGAGTTTGACCCCTGGGTTGAGAAGATCCTCTGGAGAAGGAAATGGCAGCACACTCCAGTACTCTTGCTGGGAAAATCCCGTGTATGGAGGAGACTGGTAGGCTACAGTCCATGGGGTCACAAAGAGTCAAACACGACTGGGCGATGTCACATTCACTTTCTTTGAATTTCATAGAGAAAAAGTATATCCATTGGAATTCATAATGTCTAAAACAATTTGGCTCTAGGGTTTCCAATCAAATGGAAACATGAACCGAGAAAAACCTGTATCACAGGAGCTTTTATAATCCTTTGGAAGGAATTATAATCTGAAAGCATCAGTGAATGTAATGAATTAAGGAACATGGTAGGAAGGAAATAATTCCATTTTGAAAAAAAAATTGATATAAAAACATTATTAAGATACTACAACACTTGAAACTCAATATGCCAAAATGAATAAAAAGAAATATACCCAAGTTTTTATGCTTAAGGAAATTGTTTATTAGAAACTATGCCAAAATTATCACAGGATAAGTTAGGAAAGAAGCTATATGTCAGGAATGCTCCTGGAATGAAAATGTCTGATTTGAGTGATCAAACTCTGGTCCAGATTCATACGTCTCCATTGACTCAAGGTGTCAGTCTGCTTTGCAACAGCTTCTTCAATGGCTTCTCAAAAATTTCAGTGCTCATTTTGAAGCAAGCAATAGAACTAATCAATTTTAAAACTATTAAGAAAATAGTGGGTGAGTAACTGGAAAACATTTTTATAAAAATCGAAAGGACGAATATCTTCCATAGAAAGAAGGATGGAAGTAGCCACAACCATAGCCTCCATAGCCTCCAAGGCCATAACTGGAGCTGTAGCCATAGCCCAGGCCTCTGAAACCACCAAGGCCATAGCCAAGGCCACCATAGTAGTTGCTGTAGTAGTAGCTCATTGTGTCAGGGCTTGAGGATTTGTCTGGATATTGAAGGTGACTTTGCTGAGAATGAATATCACCAGTTACACCCGGACTTTTATACTCCCTCCATGTGGGTGTGGTAAACCACAACACACAAGTGTTATTCTCTTTGAAAACCTGTGTTCGGTGAAAAACAAAACTATTAAGCCATACCTTTCTTTATGAAGGATAATTCCAGAGATGCACAAATATGTTTTTCCTTTGAACTGAATGCTCATTCTTCAGAAACAAGCTGTGAGTTAATCATTATTTTCATGTTTCCAAAGCTTATGTTTTTACATATTTCTATACTTTACATCATAATGATCAGGGTCCCTGATTTTAGACAACTTTTGATCTTGGTCAATGGTATCTCCATTTGTTTCAGACATGTTTTCTTCAATGATGGTTTTCTTTATTATTTATGATGAAAAAATGGGTGAAAGTATTCAACAATTCATAAATGATTAAGAACACTTATTTTTAGAAAGGAGGTATGTACACATATGTGACTTTCCTTTTTTGTTGCATACTTGTATGATAACCTTTCGTTCGATGCTGAGTTGCTTTATTCGTGTCCAACTTTGCAACCCTATGGGCTGTGGCCCACTAGGCTCCTCCATCCATGAGGCTTTCCAGTCAAGAATACTGGAGTGGGTTGCCAAGTCCTCCTCCAGAGGATCTTCCCAACCCAGGGATTGAACCTACATCTCTTACATCTCCAGCACTGGCAGACGTGTTCTTTACTATTAGCACCACTTAAGCACTTTCATACCTAAAAAAGATAATTTTCAAGTCATGTTATAATTTAAGCCTACTTTCTCAAATTTCTTGCCACTACAACTGACAATAACCTCCAGTCTACCTAGATGAATCCTTTCAGATTGTCTCTTGACACTTGAATTGCCTTTCTCACTTTAAGCTTACTTTTCTTTCTTTATTTTTATTATAGTTGCTTTATGATGTTGCGTTAGTTTCTACAGTTCAGCAAAGTGAGCCAGCCACACGTATACATATATCCCCCCACACTAAGCTTTTTGTAAGACATCCTTTCTCATTCTAAAGTAACTCCCTTTCCTCATAGCTTCCTTCAACAGTTCTAGTTCACAAACACCTACAAACACAAATCTATTCTTTTACCTTGACATCGCCTCTTATAAATTTCCATTTTTCAACTGGTGACTGGAACTGCTTTATAAATACTTTATGGGCATGACCTCACACCTGAAACACAATATCTCATAAAAGGAAAAAATATATATATTTATTGATTCTTAAATTTTTTTCCTAAAATGCCAATTCATATTGTATGAACTTTCCATAAATAGAGAAGTATTTATTTGAAGGCATACTTTGCATTTCAAATTGAAAAAAGAATCACAACTAAATATATTCAGTAAAATCATATTTGATTTTATTATGAGAAAGAAGGGCCTCCCAGGTAGCTTAATGGTGAAGAATTCATCTGCAATGCAGCAGATATGGATTCAATCCCTGAGTCAGGAAGATTCCCCTGGAGAAGGAACTGGCAACCTAGTCCAGTATTCTTGCCTGGGCAATTCAACTGATAGAGGAACCTGGGGAGCTTCAGTGCATGGGGTCCCAAAGAGTCAGACATGACTGAGTGATGAAACAAATGACTCAACAGTGACAGAAATGAGAAAGAAACAATAATAAGCATTTGGCAGGAAGGTGACAGATGTTAAATTAAATATATAAACAGCAACTCGATGAACTTTAAATCTCACAACTTAATTGTACTTGCAATCATGTATGAGCTTGTCTCTTTATGTTGTATGTATGTGTGTTCAGTCCCACAGTCATGTACAACTCTTTGTGGCCCCATGGACTGTAGTATGTCAGGCTCCTCTCTCCATGGAGTTTTCCTGGCAAGGATACAGACTGGATTGCCAACCCCTCCTCCGTGGGATCTTCCCAAGCCATGGATCAAACCTGCATCCTTGTATCTCCTGCACTGACAGGTAGATTCTTTACCACTAACAACACCTGGGAAAAACCAGGTTGCACATACATGTATGTGTTCTTTGATGAAGTGAATGAAGACATATGTGTGCTTTTCCTTATAAATACCATAAAGAGGTACATGGAGGAATAAAATGATGGATAGTTGCACTGATTTCAAGGTTATTCAAAGGAATTAACTATTAAGGTGGCTGCAATGTCATGCAAGTAAGAATTCTGTAGAAATGTAAAATGAGTTACATCTAAGAGGATGTGTGCAAGAATTGAACAAAGTGAGAAGAGAGAAAGAGTTTCCAGCAAGGAAAATGGTCTTAGCTTATGATCAGATACACTGGTAAGCAAAGGCAAAGTGTGTCCTCAATGAGCAAAACATTGTGGTTGGAGAGCAGAGTCTAAATAAAAAATAATTGATGGGTGGGAAGCATATTAAGTTACCTTCAAGGAAGATCATACATTATATTCTATAGTTTTGTTCAGGGCTAAAATTCTGAAAGAGATGGGAATATCAGACCATCTGACCTGCCTCTTGAGAAACCTACATGCAGGTCAGGAAGCAACAGCTAGAACTGGACATGGAATAATAGACTGGTTCAAAATAGGAAAAGGAACACATCAAGGCTGTATATTGTCATCCTGCTTATTTAACTTATATGCAGAGTTCAGTTCAGTTCAGTTCAGTTCAGTCACTTAGTCATGTCCGACTCTTTGCGACCCCATGAATTGCAGCACGCCAGACCTCCCTGTCCATCACCAACTACTGGAGTTCACCCAGACTCACATCCATTGAGTCAGTGATGCCATCCTGCCATCTCATCCTCTGTCGTCCCCTTCTCCTTCTGCCCCCAATCCCTCCCAGCATGAGAGTCTTCTCCAATGAGTCAACTCTTCGAATGAGGTGGCCAGTGTACCAGAGTTTCAGCTTTAGCATCATTCCTTCCAAAGAAATCCCAGGGCCCATCTCCTTCAAAATGGACTGGTTGGACCTCCTTGCAGTCCAAGGGACTCTCAAGAGTCTTCTCTAACATCATAGTCCAAAAGCATCAATTCTTCGGCGCTCAGCCTTCTTCACAGTCCAACTCTCACATCCATACATGACTACTGGGAAAACTATAGCCTTGACTAGACAGGCCTTAGTCAGCAAAGTAATGTCTCTGCTTTTGGATATACTATCTAGGTTGCTCATAACTTCTCTTCCAAGGAGTAAGTGTCTTAATTTCATGGCTGCAATCACCATCTGCAGTGATTTTGAACATCATGAGAAATGCCAGGCTGGAAGAAGCACAAGTTGGAATCAAGATTGCTGGGAGAAATATCAATAACCTCAGATTTGCAGATGACACCACCCTTAAGGCAGAAAGTGAAGAGGAACTAAAAAGCCTATTGATGAAAGTGAAAGAGGAGAGTGAAAAAGTTGGCTTAAAGCTCAACATTCAGANTTGCTCATAACTTCTCTTCCAAGGAGTAAGTGTCTTAATTTCATGGCTGCAATCACCATCTGCAGTGATTTTGAACATCATGAGAAATGCCAGGCTGGAAGAAGCACAAGTTGGAATCAAGATTGCTGGGAGAAATATCAATAACCTCAGATTTGCAGATGACACCACCCTTAAGGCAGAAAGTGAAGAGGAACTAAAAAGCCTATTGATGAAAGTGAAAGAGGAGAGTGAAAAAGTTGGCTTAAAGCTCAACATTCAGAAAACAAAGACCATGGCATCTGGTCCCATCACTTCATAGGAAATAAATGGCGAAACAGTGGAAACAGTGGCTGACTTTATTTTGGGGGGCTCCAAAATCACTGCAGATGGTGATTGCAGCCATGAAATTAAAAGATGCTTTCTCCTTGGAAGAAAAGTTATGACCAACCTAGATAGCATATTCAAAAGCAGAGACATTACTATGCCAACAAAGGTCCATTTAGTCAAGGCTATGGTTTTTCCTGTGGTCACATATAGATGTGAGAGTTGGACTATGAAGAAGGCTGAGTGCCGAAGAATTGATGCTTTTGGACTATGGTGTTAGAGAAGACTCTTGAGAGTCCCTTGGACTGCAAGGAGATCCAACCAGTCCATTCTGAAGGAGATCAGTCCTGGGAGTTCACTGGAAGAACTGATTCTAAAGCTGAAATTTCAATACTTTGGCCACCTCATGCGAAGAGTTGACTCATTGGAGAAGACTCTGATGGTGGGAGGGATTGGGGGCAGGAGGAGAAGGGGACGACAGTGGATGAGATGGCTGAATGACATCACCAGCTTGATGGACATGAGTTTGAGTGAACTCTGGGATTTGGTGATGGACAAGAAGGCCTGACATGCTGTGATTCATGGGGTCTCAAAGAGTCAGACACGATGGAGCGACTGAACTGAACTGAATGGGCTCAGAGAGTGATGTTTTAGGAATATGTAATTTCTCTGAAATGTAAATTGTATGACGAATTCTTGAAAGCAAAAGGACTACTTGAGAAGCTTTCACAATATCCTATCATAGTATGAAACAAGCAAAAGGGACTAGAAAGGATGAGCATAAGATATATTCTTAAAAACCAGTCATATTAATGCAGATGTTTAGAGACAAAGGGATCCTTGGTGGCTCAGACAGTAAAGTGTCTGTATCAATGCAGGAAACCCAGGTTCGATCCCAGGGGATCCATGATCCCCTGGAGAAGGAAATGGCAACCCACTCCAATGGTCTTGCCTGGAAAGTCCCATGGACAGAGGAGCCTGGTGGGCTACAGTCCATGGGGTTGCAAAGAGACAGACACTGAGCGACTTCACTTCAGAGACAAATATGAAACTTACAAGCCACAATTATTACCATTCCTTATTTAAATATAATGTGCTGCTCCTTTATAGTTAATTAGCCTTATCAAAAATTAGACAAATAATCCTTGCTTAATTTTTGTATCAGGTTCTAAGATTTCTCAATATCTTTATCTAAAATACATGGTTTAAATAATTAGGATGAAATCCATTTCCTTGGAATTTCAGTCAATCAACAACCAATTGGAAGGTTAATATATTTTGTAAATACTATCCAAGAATGAGAACACAGCAAGGTAAACTAATGGCAATAATAAAAGGAAAACTCTGAAAAAAATAAATATTTTGGTACTAAAACCAAATTTTCCAAATTTGCTGGCATATTGAGTGCAGCACTTTTACAGCATCATCTTTCAGGATTTGAAATAGCTCAACTGGAATGACTGAACTGAATTGAAAACCAAATTTGGAAAGTCACTTTGACTACTTTACTCTGAATTTGATATTCAGTTATTGGCTGTGCACAAAGTATATTTTGAGGTGTTTCTTTGAAATTACAAATAATTTATAAGTAAAATTATACAAAAGTATAATTATATGAAAACATCAATCATTCCATTATGTCAACAAGGTATTTTCATTTGGCAAGCAAAGCGGCTGTGTAGACGCAAGTATTCTGAGATCAAATCTCCTTTTCTTTTATTCATATGTGTATCTATTTCTCTGTTCATAAGATGATGGGCAACAACTGTATTCAGGTCTCCAGTCCTGGAAACTTGAATTCAACTTGCAGTCCTCTTTTTTCAATCGTCCCTCATACGATGTGTGCATGACATCTTGAAATATAGTTCCTCAAACTTCTTTCCTTTCTATGTCAAAACCTATATATGGGGCAGTGTTTGAATTGAGACTTCTTTGAAATTGTGCCAAGATCACAATACTTTATATGGATTCCAAGTGCTTTCTTTTAAACATTTTTTTCTGACAGTAATTTTTAAAATTTGTGGCAATATGAAATAAAATTATTTTAATTATTTAAAGACGTTCATATATGTTATTCCCTTTAATAACCCAGCAAAGACCCTAAAGCTCCAACTCCTTCTTTATCCTATGGGAAATACTTTTCTTCTCTTTCTCCATGACAATACACATGCTGTTTTCTTCTTCAACTCTACTTTTCTCTAATTTGTTTAAATACCATTTAGTCTTCTCATAAAATTTGTTTCTGAAGTTATTTGTTATTGTTGTTCAGTTGCTAAGTTGTGTCTGATTCTTTGTGACCCCATGGACTACAGCATGTCAGGCTTCTCTGTCTTTCCCTGTACCCCAGAATTTGCTCAGGTTCACGTCCATTGAGTCAGTGATGCCATCCAACCATATCATCCTCTGTCACCCTTTGCTCCTCCTGCCTTCAATCTTTCACAGTATCAGGGTCTTTTCCAGGGAATTGGCTGTTTGCATCAGGTGGCCAAAGTATTGAAACTTCAGCATCAGTCCTTCCAATGAATATTCAGGGTCAATTTCCTTTCAGATAGACTGATATAATCTCCTTGCTATCTAAGGGACTCTCAAGAGTCCTCTCCCTCACCAGTTTGAAAGCATCAATTCTTTGACACTAAGCCTTCTGAAATTACGGTGATGGACAAAAATTTAAATACTTAAGTATAGTAATACAATATAGACAATTCCCACCAATCATTCATTTACTTTAATGAATTATCAAGTCAAGATCAGTTGTATTTCAAACTGAGCCTCACATGCTTCTTTCACTGATGCATCATTTTGAGTTGCCTTGCTTTGGGGGTCCATAAATGTTTCAACATATGCCTGGTAGCTACAAAAATGTTCTTTTTAAAACAAAGTATTTGGTGTGTGATTTTTAAATTATTATTTCCTGGAATGTAAGCCCCATTAACTAAAACTTCCTGTTAGGTTGAATTTAATGCTGTGTAAGTGACAGCTAGTGATGGAATTGAAGATACATATTTTTAGCTTGAATCAATGAAACTCATCCTCCAAATCATTCCTCCAGTCACTAAATCATAAAAAGTCAGCACAACTATTAGTTTATGCACATGTTACTGAAGTATACTAATATGACTCACTGGAGATCTGAGAAAACACGTGCAACTTATCTAATTAAATGATTTATATTGGGAATCATATCATGTTTAAAATTTAAAGAGTAGGGATCTCAAGACTTTAATTATGAGAATACAAGATAAAAATTAATAACTCAGTCTTAGGTTTGGAGGAAGCCCCCCACACACACATACACACAAACAGCTACAGTAAAATTCTGCTCAAGATTTAAATGAGGAGAAAATTCCACTACTCAACCTGAGTTAGACAAATTATAGAAACATTGATTCAAGCCTCAATTATTTTTACTTTATAAAAAATGTAGTGTAAAACTTGAAAATTTAGTTACATATTAAAGTGTTAAAATAAAGTCTGAACATAGACAAAGAAAACTCCAGACTCTGGGTTTTGCTGTTGTTGTTATTTGTTTAATTTATTTACAATTGGAGGGTACTTTCTTTACAATATTGTACTGGTTTCTGCCACACAACATGAACCATCCATAAGTACACATACATCCCCTCCTGCATGAACATCCCTCCCAGGACATCACCGAGCACATCCTGAGCTCCCTGTGTTACACAGCAACTCCCCACTAGCTACTTATCTTACACATAGTAGTGTATACAGTCCAGTTGAAACTTCTGGAGTGGACAATGTGTATATGTTTAGGTACAAGGAATGAGAGGGGAGAAGACTTAAACAATGTGTACCGCTATGATTGTGTTCCTAAGCGGTACCTGGTGGTTGGCAAATTGAATGAAGTCTGAGCAAAAAGCATGGGCAACTCTTCCTTACAAAGCTCATAAAAGTAGCAGCTTTTAAAGAGTATATATGCTCAAAAATATTATTTTCCTGATATACTGAGGATAAAGTATTTAGTATATTAAACTAGTAACTTTGTAAGGAAAGTGCTATTCTTAAGAACTAGGTTGTGTCTAAATATTTTGCTTCTGTAGAATGTCAAATCAAAGCGGGAATAATGTCTGAGCAAGTTATCACATGAGGTATAGAAATTACTGGGCTTCTTTTGTGGCTCAGCTGGTTAAGAATCTGCCTGCAATGCAGGAGACCTGGATTTGATCCATGGGTTGGGAAGATCCCCTGGAGAAGGGAAAGGCTTCCCACTCCAGTATTCTGGCCTGGAGAACTCCATGGACTGTACGATCGATTGGGTTGCAAAGAGTCAGACATGACTGAGCAACTTCCACTTTCACATAGAAGTTACTGGCTAAAAGTTAATAAGATCATTTCTAAGGAACTAAATGGAGCTTTCCTGGTGGCTCGGTGGTAAAGAATTCATCTGCAAGGCAAGAGACATGTGTTCAAACCCTGGGTCAAAAGATCCCCTGCAAAAGGCAATAGCAACCCACTTGCCATTGGGTTTCTTGCCCAGGGAATCTCATGAACAGAGGAGCCTGGTGTGTCCATGAGGCCACAAGAGTCAGACACAACTTAGCAACTAAACAACCACCACAACCAAGGAAGTGTAAATAACTGTATGGAGAAAATATCCCAACCCAGTATATTAATCAAACGGGCCAAGCTTATGTATAAAAAGTGCATTTACATTGACAAAAATAATGAAACAAGGTTCTGAATGTTCATAAAATTTATTGGAAAATACCCCCAGAAGAATCACAGAAGGGATAAAGAAAGACGTTTCATGTCAGTAGCATAGCAGGAGTGAAGATAAGCAGTCTGGGTGATGAATTCTGGATCAGGGGAACGGACTGCTATAGAAGGACAGTGACTTCAGTAAAATCCAGAGGACAAGTATCTTCCATAGAAAGAGGGACGAAAGTAGCCACAGCCATATCCTCCATAGCCTCCAAGGCCATAACTGGAGCCGTAGCCATAGCCCAGTCCTCCGAAACCACCGAGGCCGTAGCCAAGGCCACCATAGTAGTTGCCGTAGTAGTAGCTCATCGCGTCAAGGCTTGAGGATTTGGTTGGATGTCAAAGCTGACTCTCCTGAGAATGAATATCACCAGCTGCACCTGGACTTTTATACTCCTTCATTGTGGGTGTGGTAAACCACAACACACAAGTGTCATTATCTTTGAAAATCCATCTTTGTTGAAAAACAGTACTATTAACTCATAGCTTTCTTATGAAGGAGGAATACCAAAGATGCATGAAATGCTTTCTTTTTTCTTTGAAAACATTTTAATTTTTATTTTCCTTTCATATCAGTTACTTATACTCCTACAGTTAAAATATAAGGTCCTTTGCAATGGATAGATTCTTTCTGATTTCCTGATATCTTTGTCCTTACCAGACAATATCTTCTTCATGTTTTCTTATACACAATTTCCATCTCCTTTAAATATCATATTTTCTGTCTGTTCTTCTCTTTGGCTTTTAACAAACCAGGGTATCAAGTATTAAATAACCATGAATGATTGAAACGAATCCAAAAATTAAAGACTGCTTATTTAGGAAAAAAAAAAGTGAAAATATATTCATCTTCTTTGTTTGCATTTTCTGTGTTACTACATTTCAATCCCTCTAATTTGTAAAGACAAACTCCATAGACGTGTCACAATGTAAATAATACTATTGTGTTAGTTTCCTAGGACTGCTGTGAAATGGTACCACACATTTCTTTGGGTAATTGTTTCCTGTTTCACTTAAAATAAGAGAAATGTATGTTTTCACAGTTCTAAAAGCTAGAAGTCTAGAATCAAGATATTTATAGGGTTATGCTCCCTATAAATGCTCTGAGGAAAAATTATTCTTTGGCTCTCCCTAGCTTCTGGTGGTTCTTGGTAAGTCCTGGCATTTCTTGTCTTGTTGCTCCATCATCCCAGTCTTTGCCTCAGTCATCAGTGGCCTTCCTCTCTCCTTATGTGTACATGCACGCATGTGTGCTTCTCAATCTCTGTCTTCTGATAAGGACATCAACAATTGGATCTAAAGTCCATCCTAACCCAGTATA
The DNA here is from genome assembly GCA_006410615.1 of Neotragus moschatus. NCBI lineage: Eukaryota > Metazoa > Chordata > Mammalia > Artiodactyla > Bovidae > Neotragus > Neotragus moschatus. The sequence goes on along the minus strand of SJYA01000025.1, from coordinate 53,463 downwards.
ATCTCATCATAACCAGGTTACATCTGTGAAGACCCTCTTTCTAAACAAGCTCCCATTCACAGGTACCAGGTTACACTTCACCATTTCTTTTTATGAGACATAATTCAACTTGTTGGCACTGACTTTTTGATGAACCATACATTGAAGGCAAAAGGAGAGGAGAGCGACAGAGGATGAGATGGTTGGATGGCATCTTTGACTCAANTTTCTAAACAAGCTCCCATTCACAGGTACCAGGTTACACTTCACCATTTCTTTTTATGAGACATAATTCAACTTGTTGGCACTGACTTTTTGATGAACCATACATTGAAGGCAAAAGGAGAGGAGAGCGACAGAGGATGAGATGGTTGGATGGCATCTTTGATTCAATGGACATGAACTTGGGCAAACTCTGGGAGACAGTAAGAGACAGGCAGCCCAGGTATGCTGTAGTCCATAAGGTTGCAAAGAGACAGACACGACTTAGGGACCAAACAGCAACAACAACGTCTTGTGTCATCTTGTATTTTGAAAATTTAGCTAAACTGAGAAGAGTTTTCAAGAAATCCCCTTCCTACATAGTTCTAGGTTGAAAAGTGAAAGTGGAAGTCACTCAGTCATGTCCGACTCTTTGTGACCCCATGGACTATACAGTCCATGGAATTCTCCAGGCAGGAATACCGGAGTGGGTAGCCTTTCCCTTCTCCAGGGGATCTTCCGCACCCAGGGATCAAACCCAGGTCTCCCGTATTGCAGGAGGATTTTTTACCAGCTGAGCCACAAGGGAAGCTCAAATTCTAGGTTAGCTAGAGCTGAAAGGAACATTTTGCATGAGACTTGGAAGGCAGGAAATGAAATAAATCTTAATTTCTCTGCCCTGACTTTTGTGAGACAGGGAAACAACAGGGAGATTGAGTGAGAGGAATGCCTTTCTTCTTGGACTCTGGGACAAGGCTATGGTAGCCCATTCTCCTTGAATCAAGACCTTCCCAGTTACGGTCAGGGCTCTGGGTGTCTCTGGGTGTCTTTCACAAGGGTCTTCCACTCCCCACTGCCAGAGCAAATAAGGGTTCTTTCTCAGATTTTCACAGTGAGGATCTGGTAGATTTCCTGTAGATAAAGCCCGAAAAAGCGTGGGCCCCTCTAAGACCAAAATCCCTTCTAGTTTCTCCCTCTTACACAAATCCATACTCAGCCTCTAGCAATTTGTCACAATTACAATTTGAGTATTTGTAAGAGTTTATAACTTCAGAGGCTTCCATTAGTAAGCAAATTATTATTGTGACTATTATGACTATGGATTCTCCCATTTCTTCAGATTTTAGTGTGTTTTGTCCTGCAAACTCAGTTTTCTACTGGATTCTAGGATAGTCATTGATTTTTAGTTAGTGCTGCTTTTTCTTGTTGGAAAGACCAGGCTGACAATTTTCAAGCTCTGACCATGTCAGACCAAAACAAAAAGTCTTAATTTTTTATTTAATTGAAAATAGAACAATTATGTAAAGAAGAGAAGCCTTCAAAGTTTAGATTGCACACAGAAAGGATTACAAGTGAAATAAGGATTCATTCAAACAATGAATTTTATTGAATAGCTTGAATATGAAACTTATTTCGCTGTGCTTTGAAAAAAGTAGATGGTTAAAGGGAAAAATATAAAATGGCCACTCATGAACTTAGAAAGCCTTCCCTTCAGCTGTGGTCTCAAAATGTGTGTGTCTGGGGTATCTATGGATTTCTGAGTATTGTAGCCTGGGAATAAGGATAGGGTGGAGCAACAGATTGAGCCACATGAGGGAGTATAGGAAGGCAAAATAAAAGGTCAGTTCAGTTCAGTTCCTTTCAGTCTCTCAGTTGTGTCCAACTTTTTGTGATCCCATGACTTTCAGCACGCCAGGCCTCCCTGTCCATCACCAACTCCCGGAGTTCACTCAGAGTCATGTACATCGAGTCAGTGATGCCATCCAGCCATCTCATCCTCTGTCGTCACCTTCTCCTCCTGCCCCAAATCCCTCCCAGCATCAGGGTCTTTTCCAAGGAGTCAACTCTTCGCATGAGGTGGCCAAAGTATTGGAGTTTCAGCCTCAGCATCAGTCCTTCCAATGTACACCCAGGACTGGTCTTTATTTCAAGAAGAGTGTAAAAGAGCTTCAGATTTCCTGGGCTAGCTTCATTCAGCAAAGAATTATGGAGAAGGTGGGGCACAATGGATGTAAACAATGCATAAAACTCAATAAAACATTAAAGGGAAAGACAAACTAAAAGGATGCAATGACTTTAGCTAAAGCTCTGAGTCAAGATTCAACCACATGTATCCTAGACGGGTACATGTAGATCAGTGTACAGAAGCAGAGTTTATATACAAGCTAAGTATATTTGGGAAGTACACATATTACAGCAAAGGAAGGGTCTAGACAGAGAAAGATAAATATTGTATGATCTCACTTACATGCAGAATCTAAAAGAGCAGAAGTCATAAAAAGAGAGTAGAGTGATGGTTTCTAGGGACTGGCTGCCGCTGCTGCTAAGTTGTTTCAGTCATGTCCAACTCTGCGCGACCTCATAGCTGGCAGCTCACCAGGCTCCGCTGTCCCTGAGATTCTCCAGGAAAAAGTACTGGAGTGGGTTGCCATTGCCTTCTCCTCTAGAGACTGGGAACTGGAGCAAATAAGGAAATGTTGTTCAAAGGCTACCCACTTCCACTTATAAGATGAATAATTTCTGGGATTTAATGCTATAGTTAATGGCTATAGTTAATAATACTGTCACATACTTGAGAGTTGCTATAAAAGTAAATCTTAAATGGCTTCACAAACACAAAACAATGACAATTATACGAGGTGGTGGAAGTGTTAAACTAACCCTATTGTGGTAATCATTTCACAGTATATATGTGCATTAAATCACCATGTTGTATGTTGTATTCCTTAAGTGTGTGCATTGTATGATGATCATATGTCAATAAATCTGGAAACAATTCAAGTAAAATGAAAAGTTTGAGATTTGCATTTNGCCACTAGCACCACCAGATAGATATAAAGGACATGATACTAAAGGAGCAGTACTCATATGGGTCACTGAAAAGAAATAGAAACATTACCAAGCTACAATTTACTATTCTTTATATCATTTTAACTTTTAAGTGAATATAAGCAGATAGAAATTGATTTCCTGTCAAAAGTAAAAATCATCATGACCAGTGCTTGCTTTTTAATAAAATGAGTGAAATACTTCATATGTCTGTTTAGTGCATATTTGGGATAAAAGCTTTGGAGAGGAATAAAAATTCAGAAATATGTTTTTGAAAAATATCTTGAGTAGAAGTCAACAAAAGGCAACTTTAGAGCTTCAGTTGTTTAGAGATAAATTAATATTTTACCTTAAGTCCATTTTTGGAAGGTTACAATGAATCCCATTACCAATATTCTCCGCAAATTCTGAAGGGACATTTTGAGATGTTTGCTAGTGAACAAAATGAATGCTAAAGTAATAATTACAAACCATAAGACAAATGATATTTTCCTACATCACATTTTACCTTTGATATTTGAGTAGTATAATTAGCACATTTGATCGTCACATCAGATTATTCCTCAGTATAGCAAAATTATATTAACTAATCATCATGAACTAGTTATAATGACCAGAAACAAAGCATGTAATGAAAATGTTGTTTTATTAAAATACATATGTAAATTATAAAAATTATTGTTTGTTAACTAAGTGAATTTAAACAAAGATAAAATACTTGTAAAATATTTGCTTTTAGCAAATTAAAATAGTATATTGTGTAGTCTTGCAACATTTCACTGTTTTGAATTTATGACACCACACACACACACATACACACACACACACACCTCTGACTGGGCTATGCTACTACAGACTTTCTTTCTTCCTCCTGCCCTCCCTCTTTCTTCCTTGCTTCCTTCTTTTCTTCCTTTTTCTCTTCTCTCTCTTTTCTTTATTCTTGGGGAAGCAATACGTCTGCTTATCTGTGGGTTTTCTAAATTTAGTTTTTCTTTGCTATCTTTGCCTCAAAGTCTAAAATATATAGAAAAGTCAAATCTTTTTGTCAGTCAGTTAAAGTTCTTTGTAAGCTGTATTCTTTTTAAGAAGTCAATATTTCTACTCAAATGATAGTTACTCCATAACCTCAAGAATACTGTATTCTCTTCTTTGTGCCTATGATAATGTCATTCTCTTCTCATCTGATATTCCTTTACCTAACTAGCTAAAATGTTTTTAATTAAGATGAAACACAGTCTTCTTTGTTTTAAATTTGCTTTTATTGATTCATCTTTCCCTGTTCTTTAAATCTTGTGCTTTATTTCCCATGCCACATGGCGAAATATTTAGTTATGGGCATAAAATATAAAAATAGTATGGCAAAAAGCATAATTATATAAATAACCTNTTTAATTAAGATGAAACACAGTCTTCTTTGTTTTAAATTTGCTTTTATTGATTCATCTTTCCCTGTTCTTTAAATCTTGTGCTTTATTTCCCATGCCACATGGCGAAATATTTAGTTATGGGCATAAAATATAAAAATAGTATGGCAAAAAGCATAATTATATAAATAACCTATCTTCATATATTATCACCTGTGACCAGTCATATTTCCTCTATGCTGCTGCAGCTGCTAAGTCACTTCAATCGTGTCCGACTCTGTGCAACACCATAGACGGCAGCCCTCCAGGCTCCCCCGTCCCTGGGATTCTCCAGGCGAGAATACTGGAGTGGGTTGCCATTTCCTTCTCCAGTGCAGGAAAGTGAGAAGTGAAAGGGAAGTCGCTCAGTCATGTCCGACTCTTCACGACCCCATGGACTGCAGCCCACCAGGCTCCTCCGTCCATGGCATTTTCCAGGCAAGAGTACTGGAGTGGGGTGTCATCACCTTCTCTGTATTTCCTCTATACCTCTGCCCTTTTTCTTGTTATCAGCTTTGTAATTTTTAAACAACTCCCAGTAATCATATCATTTTATCCATAAATATCATCATATGAATCTCTAAATAATAGGGACTTTTAAAAAGCACATTTTGAAAAATTTTTATCTTTGAACTTAAATATCAGACTTTTCAGGTGAAGTTGCATGCTAAGTTTATTGAGATTGATTGAAAAGTAAAATCTTTAATCAGAATTCTTATGAATCAGCATTCTAAGCATTCATTCCTTATTTCATAAGATCATCAGAAGAAATGAGAATAAACTTCACCCTCGGATGATTTTTCTCTTAAGCACACTGTTGGAAGATTCTGTGAGATTCACTGCAGACTTATGAAGGCCCCTGGGATTCACCCAGTTTGCTGAGAGTTATATTAGTAAACCTGTTTATGCAGGACTCAAAGGTGAAGGCTAATATACAAGGAAACAAAAACTCCCACAAAAATCAATCATCCATCCCTGGAATAGAATTCTGATCAAGGTATAAATGAAAAACCAAGACAAATACTGAACTGAAATTGGAAAAAGAACTAGGAACATTAATTCAGAGTCAATTTCTAAGTTCTAAGTGAGTTTAAAGTGAGATTCTATTTCAAATGTTGATTTGTATGTGCTATAATACTAAGCTAACCAAAAATCTTAACTGTGGTGAATTCTTAGGTTTATCTCTCTTTCATAGAGCTCCCACATTTATTGATAAATTATACAAGAAGGACACTGAAACAAAAAGATTTGGGATAGTGAGCTACAAATCAAGGACATTGCTTTCTTTATGAGCTCAGAAAAATAAGAATACCTTCTGGGTATTCTTATTCTTACTTCTGGGTAAGTATAACACACAAAAAGATCTTACAGGGCTGAAAGTCTCCTAACTTTTCATTAAATAAAAGAAAGAATAGATGTTCCATCAAACTTCACATATTTACATATTGTTGATGAAGGAGATCTCTTCATAAGTATTCAGAATGTCTGGATATCTTTGATTGTATAAGATTCCATCTTTTAAAAAATAGAAGCATCAGTTTAGCAAAATAAATCACCTACATGAGTTATACTTTAGTTATCAGTAAGGATTATTTCTAACCAAGCATGAATACAAAGTAAACATGTTCCATGGGAAAATGTATTTCAATGAAATAATACTCCTAAAATTTCAGAAAAAAATAAGTACTTAGAGTTTTGCAATGACTGAAGAAAATGAAGCTTGATATTTAATGTTCACTAAAAAAGTATTTATTCAAAAGCAAGTTTAGAAATATCACAGAATGAAAAGGAGGACAAAATAGACCATTTTGCAGAGCAGTTGACTACATCTTGGTAGAGCATTCAAATCATCCATCAGAGATATGGACATCTGCCAATCTGAAAAGTTGCAAGTGCATGGTGGTTAACATCTTTGAAGTATTAGGTAATGAAAATTGGATAAACATTGAGTCCCCAAGTAATGATCAGGTCTTTCAGAAGAATCTAGTTGATAAATATCTTCCATAGCAAGTGGGGTGGAAGTAGCCAAAGCCATAACCACCATAACATTCAAGGCTGTAGCTGGAACCAAAGCCATAGGCCAGGCCACCTGAACCACCAAGGCCAAGGCTGCCATAGTAGTTTCCGTAGTAGTAGCTCATTGTGTCAGAGGTTGAAGGTTTGGTTGGATGTTGAAGGTGAGTTTCCTGAGAATGAAGATCACTAACTGCATCCAGACTTTTATATCCCCTCCATAAGGGTGTGGTAAGCCACAAGTCACAAATTTTATTCTATTTGAAAATGTATCCTTGGTGAAAAATGGTACCATTAGATCAGTTTTCTTATTAAACATAGTTCTAAAGAGTCATGAAGACATTTTTCCTTTGTACATACTTTAATTTTCATAACTCAAGGTTAATATTTGCTTTAATTATGTTCATCTTCAAAGCTGATTTTTTCATTCATTTCTACATTAAAATTAAATATGCACGCTTTCTTTCATAAAAGATAATTCCTAACATTTTTCTGGAACTTTTAATACTGCCAAACAATATTTCTTTTTTCTGTCTAAGATTTTGTTTTTATCTTTTCCAAATATGTTTTTCTTTAGTTATTCAGGATTTAAATTAGAAATTTGTTAAATTTAACTATGAAAAATGAAGCCCAGGTTTGTTATCAATTAGATAACAAAGACATCATTTATTTAGAAAAATTTGGACAAGTTATGATTATCCTCTTTTCTGCATATTCTATGTCACAAACTTTTAGCATCTCTGCACTTGCAAATACCAAATTCTATAAGAGAACTGACCTGTCCTCACACAAAACAACATGATTTTCTTCTCCTCCCTTACAAAAATAAAATCCTCCTGACCACGTAATATGCCAATGTTTCCTGTAACTGGAAGTTAGCATCTTTGTTATATATTTTTTCTCACATATACTTATTCTCTCAGGAAAAACAAAAAACTGACTTGTCCCTGTGCCATTTTCACGCATTCTAACCCAGAATCCTACTGTTTTACTATTATTTCTTAATAAATTTACTTATTTTAATTGGAGGCTAATTACTTTACAATATTGTGGTGGTTTTTGTCATACATTGACTTGATCAGCCATGAGTGTACAGTTGTCCCCCCAACCTGAACTCTCCTCCTACCTTCCTCCCCACCCCACCTCCCTGAGTTTTCCCAGAGCACCAGCTTGAGGGCCCTGCTTCGTGCACGGAACTTGCACTGGCCCTCTATTTTACATATGGTAATATGCATGTTTCAGTGCACTGGCTTACTATTCAGTTCAGTTCAGTTCAGTTGCTCAGTCTTGTCCGACTCTTTGCAACCCCATNGTAGAACAGCCTTTTGGACTCTGTGGGAGAGGGAGAAGGTGGGAGGATTTGGGAATATGGCATTGTAACATGTATGATATCATAAGGGAAACAGATTTCTGGTCTAGGTTCGATGCAGAAGGCTTGGGACTGATGGGCGGGGATGATATGGAGGGATGGTGTGGGAAGGGAGGGAGAAAGTGGGGGGGTCCAGATTGGGAACTCAGGTACACTCATGGCTGATTTATGTCAATGTAAGGCAAAATGAGTACAGCATTGTAAAGCAAAACAAACTAAAAAATAAAAATTAAAAAAAATAAATGTAATTGTCATATAAGAGCTTCCCAGATCTTCTTCCATTTGTATCAAGTCCTTGTAANGGGGGGGTCCAGATTGGGAACTCAGGTACACTCATGGCTGATTTATGTCAATGTAAGGCAAAATGAGTACAGCATTGTAAAGCAAAACAAACTAAAAAATAAAAATTAAAAAAAATAAATGTAATTGTCATATAAGAGCTTCCCAGATCTTCTTCCATTTGTATCAAGTCCTTGTAATAATTTATAGAAAATGTGATCTTGAGAGTGGAAAGCATCTGAAAGCTACCACAAAAGATTGTTCATTGGGAAGAGGGTGGGGGTAGAAAGTGATATCAAGCTTTACTATAAGAAATTGAAGAGACCTCAGATGCCTCGTGAAATAGTGATTTTCCAAGAAAGTTTTGACTAACAGAAAGTTTGAGACTCACACAAAACCATTAAAAACAAATTATCTAAGAATACACCTGAGGAAACTGAATTGGTACATGCACTCCAGAAGTTTTCTGTTCAGACAATCCCCAGGTTTACTTTTGAGAAAAAATACATTTTGAGAAGTAAAACCCTCCCTCTGTAGGTAGGAAAATAGGAAAGCCAATTAAATAATTTGCCAAGGACGAAGGGTAGATTCATATACATATATTAGCATATATATGAAATGAAAAATGTGCTTAAGATATAAAATGTACCTGATTATATAAAGAACACTCAGTTCAATTCAGTTGAGTCACTTAGACGTGTCCAACTCTTTGCAACCCCATGAACTGCAGCACACCAGGCCTCCCTGTCCATCACCAACTCCTGCAGCTTGTTCAAACTCATGTCCATCTAGTTGATGATGCCATCAAAACAGCTCATCCTCTGTTGTCCCATTCTGCTCCTCCTTCTATGTTTCCAAGCATCAGGGTCTTTTCCAAGGAGTCAGTCCTTTGCATTAGGTGACCAGGATATTAGAGTTTCAGCTTCAGCATCAGTCCTTCCAATGAATATTCAGGACTGATCTTTAGTATAGACTGGTTGGATCTCCTTGCAGTCCAGGGGACTCTCAAGAGTCTTCTCCGACACCACAGTTCAAAAGCATCAATTCTTTAGCACTCAGCTTTCTTTATAGTCCAACTCCCACATCTATACATGGAAAAATCATGACATTGAATGATGGACCTTTGTTGACAAAGTAATCTCTCTTATTTTTAATATGCTGTCTAGGTTGGTCATAGATTTTCTTCCAAGGAGCAAGCATTTTTTAATTTCATGGCTGCAATCACCATCTGTAGTGATTTTGAAACCCCTCAAATACAGTCTCTCACTGTTTCCATCGTTTCCCCATCTATTTGCCATGAAGAGATGGGACCAGATGCCATGATCTTAGTNGACCTTTGTTGACAAAGTAATCTCTCTTATTTTTAATATGCTGTCTAGGTTGGTCATAGATTTTCTTCCAAGGAGCAAGCATTTTTTAATTTCATGGCTGCAATCACCATCTGTAGTGATTTTGAAACCCCTCAAATACAGTCTCTCACTGTTTCCATCGTTTCCCCATCTATTTGCCATGAAGAGATGGGACCAGATGCCATGATCTTAGTTTTTTGAATGTTGAGTTATAAGTCAATTTTTTTCATTCTCCTCTTAGACTTTCATCAAGAGACTCTTTATTTCTTCACTTTCTGCCATAGCGTGATGTCATCTGCATATCTGAGGTCATTGATATTTCTCCTGGCAATCTTGATTCCAGCTTGTGCTTCAACCATCCCAGCATTTCTCATGATCGCATACAAGTTAAATAAGCAGGGTGACAATATACAGCCTTGACGTACTCCTGTTCCTATTTGGAACCAGTCTGCTGTTCCATGTCCAGTTCTAACTCTTGTTTGGAGGAAGGTCAGGTGGTCTGGTATTTCCATCTCTTGAAGATTTTTCCACATTTGCTGTGATCTGCATAGTCAAAGGCTTTGGCCTAATCAATAAAGTGGAAGTAGATGTTTTTCTGGTATTTTACTGATTTTTTGATGATCCAAAGGCTGTTGGCAATTTGATCTCTGGTTCCTCTGCCTTTTCTAAAACCAACTTGAACATCTGGAAGTCCATGTTTCACATGCTGGTGAAGCCTGGTTTGAAAAATGTGGAGCATTACTTTACTAGCGTGTGAGATGAGTGCAACTGTGCCGTAGTTTGAGCATTCTTTGGCATTGCTGTTCTTTGGGACTGGAATAAAAATTGACCTTTCCAGTCCTGTGGCCACTGCTGAGTTTTCCAA
>SJYA01000025.1:0-42238 GCA_006410615.1 Neotragus moschatus | reverse complement strand
AGATCTTTTTTGTACAGTTCTTCTGTATATTCTTGTCATCTCTTCTTAATATCTTCTGCTTCTGTTAGGTCCCTACCATTTCTACCCTTTATCAAGCCCATCTTTGTGGGAAAAGTTCCCTTGTATCTCTAATTTTCCTGAAGAGATCTCTAGTCTTTCCCATTCTATTATTTTCCTCTATTTCTTTGCATTGATCATTGAGGAAGGCTTTCTTATCTCTCCTTGCTATTCTTTGGAACTCTGCATTCAAATAGGCATTTCTTTCCTTTTCTCCTTTGCTTTTGGCCTCTCTTCTTTGCACAGCTATTTGTAAGGCCTCCTCAAACAGCCATTTTACTTTTGTCATTTCTTTTTCTTAAGGATGGTCTTCCTCCCTGTCTCCTGTACAATGTCATGAACCTGTGTCCATAGTTCATCAGACACTCTGTATATCTAGTCCCTTAAATCTATTTCTCACTTCCACTGTCTAATTGTAGTGGATTTGATTTAGGTCATGCCTGAATGGTATAGTGGTTTTCCCTACTTTCTTCAATTTAAGTCTGAATTTGGCAATCAGGAGTTCAGGATCTGAGCCACAGTCAGCTCCAGTCTTGTTTTTGCTGACTGTGTAGAGCTTCTCCATCTTTGGCTGCAAAGAATATGATCAGTCTGACTTTGGTGTTCTCCTTCTGATGATGTGCATGTGTAGAGTCTTCTCTTGTGTTGTTGGAAGAGGGTGTTTGCTATGACCAGTGCGTTCTAGTTAAATATCCTAGTTAAAATGGCCTAAGTCTGCTTAATAGTCTCTGTACTTGCATGCTAAGTTGCTTCAGTCACGTCTGACTCTTTTTGACTCTATGAATTGTGGCCCACCTGGCTCCTCTATCCATGGGGATTCTCCAGGCAAGAATACTGGAGTGGACGGCCATTTCCTTCACCAGGGTTCTTCCCAATCCAGGGATCAAACTCGCATCTCTTATGTCTCCTACACTGACAGGCAGGCTCTTTACCACTAGTTCCACCTGGGCAGAGCTTCCAGTGACCCTGTAATTACATAACCTCAGAGTGCTTTTCTTTTTAATTTGTATTCCGCTGCCTTTCTCCTGACTTTGGCAAAACCCAAGAAATTTTATCCATGATTATCAGAGCATGGTCACAAACTCATTAGTCAAATGATTTCCAGATAGTCAAATTGAAAACAAAAACAAACAAAACCTTCATTTTCTACTTTGTTTTTTGTTATTTAGTTTGTTTGAACTTTCCTTGGCATTTGCCCTCCTAACTAAGGCCGACTTACCAGGGAAAAAGACCTAACCTGAACTTTGCTCCCACTCTTGCCCACTTCAGTCTCCCTGCCTAGACTAAGAGGAGGAAAATACAGAGTCTTCATAGGTCAGAACTTCAATTAAGCTTTTGGGTAACTCTATGGCCAATGAAGACTGTAAGGGGTGTATACTATAGAAATATTATTATGTTAGCTTTGAGACACACATCCACTGAAATACTGAGATTTAATTATAAGATTATAGAATGATTCCTTTCCCCTAAACCTTATCATCACACCAGTGAAGGTCCAATATAATAGTAGATTACAACAGAAAGAGCTAGAAGATATAGACTCTTTCTGAAGGGCATTTAGAAATTCCAAAGCCAAGAGGAAACCAACTTACCTGCCCTTATCTGCCCCCATCTACAACAAATACTTAACTCAGTCCAACCCCTAATCAGATTAACACACATTCTCATACTAAAGACCTCTTGCCTCAATTCCCAGTACCCAATAAATATATCTGACTTTCAACAACAAAAACTACAAGGCATGCTGAAAGGTAAGAAGAAACACACTTAGAGAAAATCAATCATTAAAATGAGTCAGATATAATTAAAATATTGGAGTTAATAGGCTGAGAATTTAACAATCTATAGATATGATATTATGCTTTTTCCATTTATTCTATTAATATATTGACTTCTGTTCATGATTTTCTAATGGTAAGGTTTTCTTGCATTCTTCAAATAAAGCTTAGTTGTGATATATTCTCTGTTCCATCTCTTACTAGTTTAAATATTGATATGTATTCTTAAGAACATGTGCTAATGAGAAATACTGGCTTGTACTCCTTGAAAATGATAATATATTTTTATTTTGAAATATTGTTGATTTCAAAATTCATAGCAGTATTACCACTTTCCTTATTCTCTGGAACAATGTTTAGAATTCACTAGTGGAATTATCTGGCCTTAAATTGGTATTTTTGGAAGATTTTTAATCATAGGTTTAATTTCTATATGTGAAAACTATTCATATTTTTTCCTCTTGGGTCAAGTTTTATAAATTTAACTTATTACTATAATATATATTTGAGTTCAAGATAAATGATTTTGCTTTTATTTTAGATCTTTTATTTTATAAAGTATTTTGAATATACCCAAAAGAAGAAACAACAAATATTTCAAAAAACATTATAGATTTAACTATTGTTAATGTTTTGATATAATTCTTTCATGTTTATTTTCTCAAGAATGCTAAAATAATTTACTGCAAGTGAAAGTCTTTCCTTATTATTTTCTTTGAAATTAACATGATAATTTAAAAAAATGCTTTTAAAAAATAAACTAAAATGTGATTGCCATCACAGGGCGTCTTCAACCTTTAGACATAGAATTCCTTCATCTGTCTGGTGAAGAAAAAGATGCATATTGACTATAATGATGAGGATGAGCCTGACAAAAGAGAAGAAAAGGAAAAGAGTGAGAAGAAAGAGGTAAGGGAAAGAAGAAAAGAAAATGAAAGAAAAAGATAATTAGGAAGCAAAGTATATTGGTAAATTTCTTAGCTATGAGAAGAAAATGTTGTCATGGTTGATGATTGAACTAACGCAATTTAATGTGTTTAAAAAATTAAAATTTGAAACACGTTTAAGTGACTTCCTTGGTCATTAAGTGACTAAGACTCTGAGATCCCAATGCAGGCTGCGCAGGTTCAATTCCTGGTCAGGAATTAAATCCTACAACTAAGAGTTCCCACACCACAGCTAAAGAACCCACTTTCCACAAGGACGATCAAAGATCCTGTGTGTTGCAACTGTAACCCGGTGCAAGCAAATAAGTAAATTTTAAAATAAAACACATTTACTATGTCAGAAAAAGTTTATTGTTAGGTGGTAGATGCTGAAAGGCAAAGACATGCAAGGTTAGGATGACTCTTCATCCTGTAGAGCAGAAGAATCCCTCAGAACATCACTGATCAAACTCCATCATCTATTTCATCAAGTTTCTTCACATTAATGTCAAAAGCCAGGAGGTCCAAATAACAGGCTCACCATCAAGACAGGATAAATGAAGCATGCAAGCAATGGGTGAAGCAGAGTCTCACAGAAGGCCAAGGCCTCAGACTGTAAATCTTCAAACACTTATTCAGTAGAAGCCAGAAGACCAGCACCTTCTATAGTAACATGGGTGGTAGCAGCCACATCCGTAGCCTCCATAACCACAGCCATAGCCCAGCCTGCGGAAGCCACTACATCCATAGCCATAGCCACAGCCCAGGCCTCCAAAGCCTCTGTAGCCGTAGCCCAGGCCTTTGCAGGAGGTGCCGTAGTAGCTCATGGTATCAGGAAGGTGTTTGATTTGCTGCTGCAGATTGGCTTTGTGACTGTGACTACACGGGAGCATTTATATAATATATGCTGGTGGGTGTGGAAAGCCACACCTCTAAATATCACCCAACAGAGCACACTATTTGAAAACTGTGTCAACGATCTTGCTTCCTAACTTGAAACCATGCTTTCCACTTGTTTGTGCCACTCCTTATTTAAAAACTATGTGACACATTTTATTTTCTGCTTTATTTGAATTCCTAGTGAAAATTATTTCACTGCTAATAAGATACTATCATGTTTATATCTGCTCACTTATTTGGGTTTCTGAGTTTCAAACTCCATAAACAATCGTCTATAGTTTTCAGTATTCAGACTGCATCACATGAGATTGCATTTACCCGGTAATTGTCCCCTTCCCTTTGCCATTCCAAGACTGTTGACTCCTTTCTAAGCCATGGGTGTTATTTTCCTTCTCCCAAGAATTCTCATAAATTGAACCATAATTTTTCCCTGAAATACTGGCTCAATGCAAAATGACAATCAGCTGACATATGTCTTAAAACAAAGCTTTTAAAGTCAGCTGAGAGCCACACTTAGCAGTGCAATGCTATTTAATTTTTAAAAGAACCACAGATTGACGTCAAAGGAATTTCTCAAGCATCATGTTTCATGCAGAGTAAATGTGCCTGGTAGATACCACGGAAAATTGCTTAAGAAGAGTTCCTCCCAAGTTGCTATATAGGACAGGGAGCCCAGCTCTGTGCTCTGTGATGACCTAGAGGGGTGGAATTGGGCTGGGAGGAAGGCAGGCTCAAGAGGGAGGGGATGTGTGTACACACATGGTTGATTCACTTCATTGCCCAGCAGAAGCTAACACAACCCTGTAAAGCAATTATCCTCCAATTAAAAAAATAAAAAACAAGCAATAAAAAAAGAGTTCCTCTTAACCATTATAGGTGGCTCCCTACCCATAACAATATTCTTATTCCAGATACTAAATTCCATATTATCATACACTTCATATTATCATAAATTGTAATATTTCAGAATTCAGAAAAAAACTTGAAGCACCATTTATTTGTATCTTTTACTACCATTTTTTAACCAATGAGACAACTGAAACTTGGATGAACAATGATCTTTAGTGATAGTTGACTAAAATCTCAGGTAAATTTGAACTTTCCACATTACAGGTTAAGGAGTTTTACTCTCCCATAGTGTGCAGCTGCCTTATATTTTTGTTTATTCCCACTGTCATTAGAAATAAATGCTGCTGCTGCTAAGTCGATTCAGTCATGTCCAACTCCTAGCGACCCCATGGACTGCAGCCTACCAGGCTATGCAATCCATGGGATTTTCCAGGCAAGAGTACTGGAGTCGGTTGCCATTGCCTTCTTCAAAAGAAATAAATGCAAGTAACCTAAAACCAGTTAGCCTTGTGTATTCAACTATACAGTTCCACTTTCTTAAAAAGTACAAAATAACTGAGTATTTAAAAAGAGTCTTGATGATTTTTGAATTTCATTTATACTTATTACGCTAGTTTCTGCCAGTTAATTAAGAATGCAATGTGATTAAGTACTCTATATTAGGTGCCATAAACCTATAGATAGATAGATAGATGGAGCTTTCCAAACTACAAATTGAAGAGAATTATTAGTGATAATGAATTGTTCTGTGTGAATCTACTTTAGTTAGAAGAATTTCAATACTACTGGTCATCTTGCCTTATCTTCAATAACAGAGGTTCTCATAAGATTTAATGCAGGGATTACATTCTGTGTTCTGCTTTGACTCCTTAAAGAGAAGCAAAGCTCCAGCCTTAAGTCTTGTTTGTACATGAAACTTATCTGCCACCTCTTCTCATTCTCAGCCAACACTACCTCCTACCTAGAGCAGCAAGGACCAGCCTCCCCACTCACTCTATGACATTGCTTTTCCTCCTGTAGAAAGACACTCTTCTCAGTCTCTTATTTTTCTGAGATACTACTGCACATACATAGTGAGATTATGGCAAATACCAATGCTAAGGACTCCTTTTATTTCTTAGAACAATTCTTTACTTTCTCTTTAATCTATGTATCTATTTATACTATATTCACCTAAAAGTCAGTTTTATTTTGTGATTTTGAAACAGCTGTGAAAAAAACTAACACACTATAATAGGTAAAGAGAAAATCCAATTCCCTCAAAATATCTTTCAACTCAACAGATTCTGGACATCAGCCAATTTGTCAAGGTAAAACTACATAAACTTTCCTGTTCCCATCATTGTACCTCCAGTAACCTTAAAGTATGTACAGGAACTTACAGACAGTTTACAAACTGCCAAGAACACTTTCCTTGGTTATTAAGAAAAAGGAATATTTTAGGATAGTTCTCCATGAAGAGTACACATGTAAATGATGCAGTGATGGGGAAGTAACCGTGTAGGATACTTCTAGGCCTCTCTGTCCATCACCAACTCCCAGAGCTATTCAGAAGTTCCTAAAATACTGTGAATTATAGTCTATTTTATACATAGATTAATATTATAAGGAGTTTCATGTCTTAGCACCGACTAAAAAATTTATTTCTCACATATATACACTCGATATTTAAAGAAAAAATTTTATATTAATAAGCACAAGTAGTGAAATATATTGGGCTTGCCAGGTGGCTCAGTGGTGAAGAATCTATCTTCAAATGCAGAAGACACAGGTTTGATCCCTGGTCCTGGAAGATCCACTGGAGAGGGAAATGGCAAACCAGTCCAGTATTCTTCCCTGGGGAATCCCTAGGACAGAGGAGTCTGGTGGGCTACATTCCATGGGGTCTCAAAAGTGTCAGACATGGCTTAGTGACTGAACAAAGCAAAAACAAGTGAAATATATTAATAAATCAGTTACTTTGGATTCATCTGAAGCTGAGGAAAAAAATGTCATCACCTCGAAAAACTCTGAGGATTATATGACAAATGTCTTGCCTCTCATCTAAACTGAATGCTTCAGTTCAGTTCAGTNACAGTCCCTCTGCCTTCATGGTCACACAGAATTGCAGGCACAGCACCACCATTGGAGCTTTCACAATGAACACACACACATACACACTGCCAACAGAGACGGATAAATTCATGCTCAATGCCCGTATATATGGACATCCTATTTATGAGGGACAGACAACCAGGACACATTTAAAATACCAGACAAAGCAAATTTAATGAAAATAAATTTTCATGGATCTCATATGAACAATTCAGAATGAGAGCTCTGCCAAAATATATGTCCAAAAGGAGAATTGTTACCCAAACTGCAAATCCATCCACCCCTCCCCTCTACCCTGGTCCAGATTAGAATGGCAAGTTCAGATGATTTTTATCCCAATAGTCTTGGTAAGCTGAAATCTGAAGGTCTATCAAAGTGACCTGGGATTGGCTCATTACAATTTCATCAGAGAGAAGCACCAATGGAGTGAAGTGTCCAGACAGTAGAATCTAGAAGAAAATTGGATGATGGGTCTCAGTCATACGTAAGTTTGAGTGCAGGGTTTCTCAGTAGAAGCTAGAGGACCAGTATCTTCCATAGTAACACGGGCGGTAGCAGCCATATCCAGAGCCACCATAGCCAGCACCGTAGCCGCAGCCCAGACCTCGGAAGTAGCCATAGCCACAGCCATAGCTGCAGCCCAGACCACCAAGGCCATAGCCCAGGCCACCATAGTAGTTGCTGTAGTAATAGCTCATCTTGTCAAGTGTTAAAGATGTAGAAGAGAACAAAGCCTTTGCTTGCAGAATATGAACTGCCCTGCTGCCTTGAGGCCTTTTATACACCCGTGTAGTAGGTGTGGCAAACCAAAAGCCATCATGCCTTGCATTTTAACAGCTAATTTGCATGAAAACATCATTAACATTGTGTTTATTTAGAAGAGAGGCACTCACACTCATTAATGCTNTTGCAGAATATGAACTGCCCTGCTGCCTTGAGGCCTTTTATACACCCGTGTAGTAGGTGTGGCAAACCAAAAGCCATCATGCCTTGCATTTTAACAGCTAATTTGCATGAAAACATCATTAACATTGTGTTTATTTAGAAGAGAGGCACTCACACTCATTAATGCTGGAATTCCTTTACTGCTGTTTCTTAAATTCCTGAAGGTATATCATGTAATTTCAGTAATAAAAAAAAAAATTTACTGTCTGTAACCAAGCTTCATAAGTTTGCATAACTTGAGGGCCATATATATTACTTAACCCTGCTTTGAAATAAGAATGTCATTCCTCTGCAGATATAAAGCACAGATTCATAGAAACTCCAGGCTTCAATGAGATCATATCATTTAATCCTCAATATTTTCTTTACCTTAGCTTTTGCAAAGAAACCAAATGTCTAGATAAACACTGCTTTTTCTTTGTTTTAGTTTTTTGACAGAATTGATATTGATATTCGATTGCAAATAATGTTTTTAGCCAACTCTTTGGAAAAGATCAAAGACAGAGGATAAGATGATTGGACAGCATCATCGACTCAATGGACATGAACTTGAGCAGACTCTGGGAGGCAGTGGAGGANAGATAAACACTGCTTTTTCTTTGTTTTAGTTTTTTGACAGAATTGATATTGATATTCGATTGCAAATAATGTTTTTAGCCAACTCTTTGGAAAAGATCAAAGACAGAGGATAAGATGATTGGACAGCATCATCGACTCAATGGACATGAACTTGAGCAGACTCTAGGAGGCAGTGGAGGACAGAGAAGCCTGACGTGCTGCAGTCCATGCGGTTGCAAAGAGTCAGAGATGACTTAGAGGCTGACAACACTGACAACATGACATCAGTGCAGTTCAGTGCAGTCACTCAGTCGTGTCTGACTCTTTGCGACCCCATGAATCGCAGCACTCCAGGCCTCCCTGTCCATCACCAACTCCTGGAGTTCACTCAGACTCACGTCCGTCAAGTCCGTGATGCCACCCAACCATCTCATCCTCTGTCGTCCCCTTTTCCTCCTGCCCCCAATCCCTCCCAGCATCACAGTCTTTTCCAATGAGTCAACTCTTCACATGAGGTGGCCAAAGTACTGCTCTTTCAGCTTCAGCATCATTCCTTCCAAAGAAATCCCAGGGCTGATCTCCTTCAGAATGGACTGGTTGGATCTCCTTGCAGTCCAAGGGACTCTCAAGAGTCTTCTCCAACACCACGGTTCAAAAGCATCAATTCTTCGGCGCTCAGCTTTTTTCACAGTCCAACTCTCACATCCATACATGACCACTGGAAAAACCATAGCCTTGACTAGACAGGCCTTTGTTGGTAAAGTAATGTCTCTGCTTCTCAATATGCTGTTGAGGTTGGTCATAAATTTCCTTCCAAGGACAACATGACATAGTGACTGACAAGTATTGGCAACAACAACAATATTTTTAGGCTAATTTATTGTATGTTTTATGTATGGTATTAACTTTTATGTGCATCAACATTTCTTAATCATGAGATATCTCAAATATATTTTCTAGTAAAAACTAAGTATGTATATAACTTGGGTGTGTGTACAACACCTCTGTGTGTCATAATGTAACACATGCATTATTTGAAGTATATAGAATAAAATATTTATATTGAAAAGTATATTTTAGTACATGTGCATGCATACTCAGTTGCTTTAGTTGTGTCCAAATCTTTGTGGCCCTATGGATTGTAGCCCACCAGGCTCCTCTGTCCATAGGATTTCCCAGGCAAGAATACTGGAGTGGGTTCCCATGCTCTCCTCAAGGGGATCTTCCCAACCCAAAGAGCAAACCCTCATCTCCTGTGGCTCCTGCACTGCAGGCAGAGTCTTTACCATTGAGCCACCTGGGACACCCATATTTTAGTATACTAATATCTAAAATGGAGCTTTCCAGATAGCGCTAGTAGTAGAGAACCCACCTGCCATGGAGCAGACATAAGAGACACAGGTTCAATCCCCAGGTTACGAAGATCCCCTGGAAAATGAAAGAGAAGCCCATCCCAGTGTTCTTGCCTAGAAAACTCCATGGACAGAGGAGCCTGGTGAGCTGCAGTCCACAGGGTCACAAAGAGTCCATCATGACTGAAGTACACTTTGCTGTTGTTGTTTTTTGGTTGCTAAGTTGTGTCCGACTATTTTGCAACCCTGTGGGCTGTAGCCCATCAGGCTCCTCTGTCCATGGAATTTTCCAGGCAAGACTATTGGAGTGGGTTTCCATTTCCTTCTCCCGGATATCTTCTTGATCCAGGGGTTGAACCTGTATCTCCTGTACTGGCAGGAAGATTCTTTAACAATGAACCACCAGGAAGAACTAGAATTATTACTGATGAGACAAGTACTATGTTTGGAACAATAAAATGATAATACCTTAGATAATATCACAAAATTCTGTAGGTTATACATATATCTTCCAATGTACCAAACCGTTAAAAATTGTGAATGTTATTGTCACCAAAAAAAGTATATGAACATAGTATTTTAAATATAGTTGCAAGAAATGTATAGACTTCCAGTAACCAACTCAAGGCACATAAAATTAATAAAACCTAGTTAAATGACTTCATAGACTACACATCTTGTAGCCTAGTGTGAGACAGTCAAATTTCTAAATTATTGAGATACTAAAGAATTTTTTTTATCAAAAGCATCAATTTTACTATTTCCAATTTCCCTTCACCCATAGACAAAATGATGATAGTAATTCTACATATTTTAAGTGTCCACTTTTGTAGTTAGGTAATTACTTACAGAAAGAGCTAAAGAAATTAACCATTTGAAAGCCAAAATCATGATTATTAAAGGAATTTCATTTCATTTTTTGACAAGATTCATGCTGGAGTCTTATAGGGATGGGGAGCCTGGTGGGCTGCCCTCTATGGGGTCACACAGAGTCGGAGACAACTGAAGTGACTTAGCAGCAGCAGCTAATCATTAATGGGAGTATTGACTAGTTTCCCAAGCATACGGTATAAAGCTAACCTACCAGAGTCAAAGTGCTTACTTTGATATGATTTGACAGGGACTATCAAAGGTTTATTGAGGTTCTCCAGTATGTCATCGGAGAAGGCAATGGCACCCCACTCCAGTCCTCTTGCCCGGAAAATCCCATGGACCAAGGAGCCTAGTGGGCTTCAGTCCATGGGGTCGTGAAGAGTTGGACACAACTGAGTGACTTCACTTCACTTTTCACTTTCATGCATTGGAGAAAGAAATGGCACCCCACTCCAGTGTTCTTGCCTGGAGAATCCCAGGGATGGGGCAGCCTGGTGGGCTGCCATCTATAGGGTCCACAGAGTTGGACACGACTGAAGTGACTTAGCAGCAGCAGCAGCAGTATGTCATAGTTACATTGAGGGATACAAGTATTCTTCAAGTCAAAGGAGATATTAATATGGGACTTCACATAATTCTAGTAATATTGGGATGATTAAATACACTAATGAATTTATTAAGTTATCTTAGTACATCATTAAACATTTGGTTTATGTAACTCCCTCTGTTCTGACTCTTGACCCAGAACACAATCTTTTGATTATGTTCAGTCTTACCATTCCTTAGAAGAAAAGAGTAAGCTGATTATATTGGGTTTAAGTCCTTTGGCCATGAAGACAGTGAGATCTAAGGGTAAATTAACAAGTTGGCTTCTCACTGTGATTTCATTCCCCATATAAAGTAGAAATGATGGGGAAATAAAATGGGCTGAGGGTATGTCCATTTCCCTGTAACAGAAATTTGTCTTTGTAAATTAATAAAATGATCAGATTATAATTTAGATTTCCATGTAGGCTAACTATAAGGAGAATTCTCAGATCAAGCACACTCAATTATTACATTTCCTGCAAGAATTATTTCTTTTCATATCTTAATGAGTTAGCTTTATGTTGTATAGATGATCCACTTGAACTTAATGTTCATTGGCCCCTGAGAAATGAACCAAACCATCTAACTGAGCCTGTAAGTAGAAGAGCTAGATTTTGGAGAGGGATAAAAATATCAGAGCAATTAATGTTTTTCTAGGAGACTCCCGGTGATTTGACTTTTTTCCTTGGATGACTCCATGTACTTCTCTCTGTCCTCTGTGAGCTAAGCATAATCAACTGCATAATGAAATTACTTTTTATCAACATATACCTGGGACTAAACATTATATTTATTGTGCTCCAATAAACATATTTATTCAGCTCATTATTCTGAAAGTGTGTTTTAATAGGTAGAAATTTTTAGGTCTTAAGCCTGGAAGGCAGTATCTCAAGTAGCCCTGAGANTGGAAAAGACTCTGATGCTGGGAAAGATTGAAGGTGGGAGGAAAAGGGGACGACAGAGGATGAGATGGTCGGATGGCATCACCAACTCAATAGACATGAATTTGAATAAATTCTGGGAGTTTGTGAGCAGGGAAGCCTGGTGTGTGGTGATTCATGAGGTCACAAAGAGTTGGACATGACTGAGAGAATGAACTGAACTGAACTAAAGGGAATGCTTCTCTTAAAACATATAAAACATACATATCATCAGTAAGTTTGGCGCATATAAAAAGCGTTCACCTAAAAATCTTAATTGATAGAAGAAGAAAAAGATATTCCCTTACCAGAGTAAAAGTAATATTCTCCCAGATAATTCTCTCAGCTGGATGCATGCACAGCGTGAGAGGATGTTATTTAAGGAGCTGGCATATGATGAGTTCAGATGGGATATTTGCTTAGAGAACAAACTAGCTACCAAGGAGGAGGGAAATGGGGGAGGAGCAAGACAAGGGTAGGTGGATTAAGAGGTAAAAACAACATGTGTATTGAATAAATAAGCTAACACTATATATTGCACAGCAAAGGGAACACAACGGATATTTTATAACTTTAGATGGAGTATAATCTATAAAACTACTGAGTCACTATGTTGTACACTTTAATACATTTGATTGGCCAAAAAGTTCATTCAAGTTTTTTCATAACATGAATTGTTTTACCAACCCAATAGTATTTATTGTAAATCAACCATGTTTCAAACAATTTCACCAAGCAGATCAAGAGGACAAGACCCTCCCAGGGTTCTGAGCTGCCAGGATATTTAAATGTGAGCAGACCAATAAACTGTAGTAGACCAATGAAAATGGCAATAGTCTTCCAATGAGAACTGAGGTTAGCCCTCCAACATGAAAAAAACACAAAGTTAGTAAACCGTGGTAGCTTTAAATTCACTCATTCTCGTATTTAATCATTCCACAGATATATATTGTTCATGAACTATAGAGNACCCTCCCAGGGTTCTGAGCTGCCAGGATATTTAAATGTGAGCAGACCAATAAACTGTAGTAGACCAATGAAAATGGCAATAGTCTTCCAATGAGAACTGAGGTTAGCCCTCCAACATGAAAAAAACACAAAGTTAGTAAACCGTGGTAGCTTTAAATTCATTCATTCTCATATTTAATCATTCCACAGATATATATTGTTCATGAACTATAGAGTCTTGCATGAAGTTTGGCGGATAATTTAATGGAAAACAAATCAGAAGTCTCTGTCCTCAAGGAGCACACATTTTTCTAGCTGAGAGCAAATTCAAATAGACTAGATGATGAATTCTATGAAGCCAAAAGGTGTACAGAAGGGGCTTAGAGCGTGCAGCCAGGAAGCTGAAGTTTTCACGAAAGTAGATAGAGAAGCCTCACAGAGAAGAAAATTTTGAGACAACTGTCAGAGAATATGCAGAAGCAAAATGTGCCCATGTTTGACAGAAGGGCTCTCCGGTTAGAAGGCACAGCAAGCATTAAGACATTGATGTGGTCTGGAATACAGAGGAATACCATGCAAAGAAGGGTACTGGGAGGTTAAAAAAGAAATGGAGATGTTTCTAGGGGCCTCTGGAGGAATCTGGATTTTACCCTGAATGAGACCATGGATAGCAGAGTGTTTACAACCAAGGCGTATATGATCTTCCATGATTTATACCCCTTTTATCATCAGTTTCTGTCTCATAAAATAGTACAGCACCAGGTGGCGCTGGTGGTAAACAATCTGTCTGCCAATGAAGGAGGCAGAAGAGATGCAGGTTTGATCTCTGGGTTGAGAGGATCCCCTGGAGGAGGGCATGGCAATCTACTGCAGTATTCTTGCCTGGAGAATCCCACGGACAGAGGTGCCTGGAGGGCTATGATCCATAGGGTCATAAAGAGTTGGACATGACTGAAGCAGCTTAGCAGCAGTAGTAGCAGCAAGAAATTCTGAAATGGTTTCAACTTTCGGGGCTTGAGCTACCAAGAACTTACTACATTGTCTGTCTATGTTTACATATCTTGTCTCCACAGTGAGCCATCTTAGAAGGGGCACCACTCCAATGCAATAATGTTTTACATATCTAAAAGCAGTCAAGATCTTTATGAAATATGTTCCATAACAGAAAATACATTCTACTTGTAGTGTGCAGAGAACAAACATCTGGAAACAAGATGTGGGTCATTACTTTGGAGTGTCAAGCTAGTATTAATAATAAA
Organism: Neotragus moschatus; assembly: GCA_006410615.1. Lineage (NCBI taxonomy): Eukaryota > Metazoa > Chordata > Mammalia > Artiodactyla > Bovidae > Neotragus > Neotragus moschatus. The sequence continues at coordinate 28,191 of SJYA01000025.1, read as the reverse complement.
TGTTTACTAACATTTAATAAATGGCACTTACTCTATTCTAGGTACTACACTTAGTCTTTTATATACAAATGTCATTTAATCCTCAAATCTCTGAGGTGGGATGCGTATTGAGCTTTCCACATTTTATGAAAGATGAGGTTGGTGGCTGAATAGTAAATTTTTCTAAATTGCATAAATAGATAAGTGTTAGAGTTGGGACAGGAATCTAGTTGTTCTGGATCTGGATTTTCATTCTCCATCACTCCATTCTATCACTTACGAGGATAGAGAGAAATACATCCAATAAAGAAGCATTCACCTTGACAATAATGACAAACATTATACATCCCTTACTCCTCTCTCTTAAACTATGTTACTTCCTTTTCCAGTATTTCTAATTTTGTGAACTTCTACTTATCAGTCTCAGTTTACTGCGAAAACAAATAAATAAGGTGCATATGGGTGAATCAGTAAATTCTATAAAAGAAATAGGAGGTAAGACTATAAAAATTAGGCAAAAAAAATCTGTGGATGGCTTATATGCCCTGCTAAGATGCGGAAGCAAATGTCCCATCAGAAAATCTTTCTTGTCCACACACCAGAGCACATGCATTGTGTCTCTCCCTGCTGCTGCCTGCCCAAGCCACTAAGTCTGTCCCTGCATGTGTAACCCTGGGCCTATTGCACCTTCTGTTACTATTATATTTACCTTCCGTCTCCCACGTTCTGATTTGGGGGTTTGCAGCATGTGGGATCCTACTTCCCCGAACAAGGAATCAAACTCTTGCCCCCTGTATTGGAGTCTCAACCATTCCTTGGACCATCAGGGAAGTCCCCGGATGAACTGTTGGTGAGCTCCATGCTAAGTTGCTTCAGTTCAGTTCAGTTCAGTTCATTTCAGCCGCTCAGTCGTGTCCGACTTTTTGCGACCCCATGAATTGCAGTTCGCCAGGAGAAGGCAATGGCACCCCACTCCAGTACTCTTGCCCGGAAAATCCCATGAACAGAGGATCCTGGTAGGCTGCAGTCCATGGGGTCGCTAAGAGTCAGACACAACTGAGTGACTTCATTTGCAATTTTCACNTATGTTGTGTTATATAAGAAGAATGAAACTCTGAAAATGATAATAATAGAAATCTCAAAAATAACTGTAAATCCTGCTTGGAATGTGCTGCCCCAAGTCACGCTCCCTGCCACTCACTGCAAGGTTACGAGTTCACAGTACTTAATTAATTCATTCAAAAATTACTTATTGAGTTCTTATTTTGTATAAGACACCGATATTTTAGAATCAGTGATACAATGGGGAAAAAATAAAGATGCCATTTTCATGGATCTTATGTACCCTGCTCTATGAAACAATTTGAAAAGCTACAAGTGAGGTGTAAGATGGGTTTTAGAAAGGACTCTGTAGAAAAGAAGAAATATATGTGAAAAGACAGACAAGAGTCTATTACAATAGTCCAAATGCTGAAAACCCATTAGTCTTCAGTTCCATGCTGCTGCTGCTGCTAAGTTGCTTTAGTCGTGTCCTACTCTGTGCGACCCCATGGACGGCAGCCCACCAAGCTCCCCCATTCCTGAGATTCTCCAGGCAAGAACACTGGAGTCGGTTGCCATTTCCTTCTCCATAGTGACTCCAATATTGAAAATATGGTCATTTCAGTGTTAAACCTCTCTTGCTCCATCATTCTCTCTGGTCGATTCACAGTGAATGTCTTCCTGTTATTTTAGCTCATGATGTTTTTTATTTATCTCCTGTAACTTCCTCCTAAAACCCCTGTCGCTCTTTGCCTTACTTCTTTACATTCGCTCACATGTACACACATAGAACCCGTCTTCATCTTAACATTCTTCCCAGTCAGCCTTCAGATGTCACTCCTTCCAGAAAGGCTTAGGCCTTCCCATAATATATGATCACAGGATATCTTACTATTCTCAGAATAAGAAATATCAAACTGTGTTATAACTGTCGAATGGATTGACATAGATTGTACATACGAGAGAAGAGTGACCATCTCCATCTTTTCTATCTTCATCTCTGTGATACTGGGTGATAACTTATACCTAGTAAGCAACCATTCCATAAGTACTTGTGTCACTAAACCAAACTGGTGTAGAAGCACCAACAATATCATTGATCATGAAAATACAAGTTAAAAAGAAACACTGTTCATGCAGGATGCAGGATGCTTGGGACTGATGCACAGGGATGATCCAGAGAGATGGTGTAGGGTGAGAGGGGGGAGGGGGGGTCAGGATTGGGATCTCATATACACTCGTGGCTGATTCATGTCAATGTATAGCAAAACGAATACAGTACTGTAAAGCAAAACAAACTGAAAAATAAAAATTAAAGAAAAAGAAACACTAATGCATAATGATTGTAATCAAAAAATATAAATAAAGCCATCTTTGTAAGATCATTTAATAGTTACTTTCAAAAAGAGTAATTTTAACACAGAGATAATTTTAATTGGGAATATGTGAAATTGCTGCTACTGCTAAGTCGTTTCAGTCGTGTCTGACTCTGTGCGACCCCAAAGATGGTGGCCCACCAGGCTCCCCCATCACTGGGATTCTCCAGGCAAGAACACTGGAGTGGGTGGCCATTTCATTCTCCAATGCATGAAAGTGAAGTCACTCAGTCATGTCCAACTCTTCATGACCCTGTGGACTGCAGCCTACGAGGCTCCTCCATCCATGGGATTTTCCAGGCAAGAATACTGGACTGCGGTGCCATAGCCTTCTCTGTGTGTAATTGCTAAAATAGTACAATTTCAAAAGGAAAAAGTAAACACTTAGAGATAATTCTTGTTCAATCCAGACCCTGTGGATTGTGTTCTGAAGTAATTCAACTGTAGCCATGGATTTCTTATTTTTTGGTAACTGATAGGATGATGAACACTGGAAAAAGAGCTAGCACTTCTCAGAAGGTGAACTCAGTAGCTGAGTGGATCCAAGGGTTCCTCAGTAGCATCTGAAGCATGGACATCTGCCACCACAAGAAGGACAACAGAGATTATAGCCATACCACTCAGAGTCACAGCTGTAAATTACCATAGATAGCCAAGCCAGCCAGTGCTGTACCTATAGCCCAAACCATCGCAATAGTAACCTAATAGAATATGATGTCAGGAGTGGAGGGCTAATTTTAAGAACAGAGTTATTTCCAGGAGTTTGAATATCATCTGCACATGACCTTTTATATGCTCAGTAGTGGTTGCAGCAAAACACAGACATGCCTAGTCTCTTTATGGTAAGGCCTGAATAACTCATCATTTCTAAATTCTTCTTTCCTGCCTTAAACATTTAAGCATGGCACATTGCAACATCCTGACATCTTAAAATTCTATACAATCTTTCTATTGTATTTATTTGCTTGTATTCTCATCTAATATAAGAAACTATGAGCTACTTCAGGGCAAGAGCCTATATTACTCATCCTTCTACCCCATTGTCTCACAGGTGGTTTGACGCAAACAGATACTTAAATGTTTGCTAATTGAATCAATAGATGGATGTATGGAGGAATAAATCAATTTGCATAAATTGTTAATTTTTCAGAATGGTTTTGGGCAAAGATAATTTACACTGGATAGCCCCAGTTTGATCCCAGGGTCTGGAAGAAGGAAGAAGGGCATGACAACCCATTGTAGTATTCTTGCCTGGAGAATTCCATGGACCGAGAAGCCAGGCAGGCTATAGTTCATGGGGGTCACAAAGAGTCTGGCACGACTGAGCAACTAACACTTTACTTTCAACTCAAACCAACAAATTTCTACAGTAAAATTCTACCAATCAAATCATGCCTACAGTGAAATTATTTCCCTTGATTAAAAGTCAAGGTCACTTAGATTCCAAATTTTAATCCATCACCAACTTGCACACCATCACATGTAACCTGCTAACCCCATTTTGAGCACTTTGTTAATAAGATTTGAGATAGAATCAGTTCACAGTTTAGAGCACATGTTTTATTGGAAGTTCAAGGGAGACATTCAAAGGATAATCTGACAGCTTTGTTGTCTTAGGACAAAAATTGTGTTCCAAAATCAATTCATTAATCTCCCATCTTATACATTTTAATAGATATTGACCAGTTGGCCTGAATTATACCTTGTGAACTAATCTTTCCAGAGGTTAAGGATTGATCAAAGACCTGAATGGCCAATATCTCTACACAGTAGTCACATCTTTTTAGGAATCAAGTAATGCTGACAATGCCATGTCAGTCAAAGGCATCTTTGTTATTGCTGTGAGTATTTTATGGTAATATTTCACGTGGATAATAACATGTTTAGATAAAAGCATTACCTCATGCTCCCAGATCTTGTTCTAGGAGGAAAGTAAGAAGCAGGTATTTGTGCAGCAACATCTGAACAGCTCAGACACTTTAGTAAGTGTTAAGTATAATTACAGAAAAAGAACCAGAGAAATAGTGTTCAATGGGTTTTTTTTTTAATAAAAATAAAGCAACTTTTAAAAAATAAAAGCCATATTTTTTCACTATTTTAAAGTGACTAATAACTGACCAAAAAAGAAATGTCCAAGATTAATGTAAATATGATTATCATAACATATTTGTTCAATCTTTTCACTCTAGTCTATTTTCTGTTAGCTTCTTAAAGAAATATTCCTTCTGATTCTAACATGCTGGTCAGAATACAGATATCTCTTCAACCTAGTTAGTATATTTACATCACCAAATTTTACTAAGTATAGTTCTGTTCTTCAAAGAATTTTCCCTCCAGAGGCATCCACACTACGAGGCTTTGCTTGAATTTATCACTGAGCACTTTCAGCCTGCCATTGTCTTCAGCAACCTCAATGACAAGGCAGCTCATTCTGGCAAAAAAAAAAAAAAAAAGAGAGAGAGAGAGAGAGAGAGAAACAATCTTTTGTTTTAAGAAGTAGGACATGTGAGACATCAGACATACATTTGCACTATGTTGGTTGCAAATATAGAATCTGTAGCATAGCTTTTTATACACTCCACAAAACTCTAGCTCTGGGATATTCTCCCACTGGCGATGCATCAGTATCAAATTCAAACTTATCTATCAATTAGAAGTGGTACAGAAGTGATGCTAGTGAAGCTGACATGCCAGTTACAATGAATCTGACTATTCAGTTAGTTTTGAACTTGTCAAGAACCTTTATCAACATCCAGAATTTTAGGGAAACTAACATTTTGGGGCAGTAGTGTGGTGCTTCCCAGGTGGCAATAGTGGTAAAGAACCCACCTGCCAATGCAGAGACGTAAGAGATGTGGGTTCGACCTCTTTTTAGGGAAGATGCCCTGAAGAAGGAAATGCCAACCCACTCCTGTATTCTTGCCTGGAGAATCCCATGGTCAGAGGAGCCTGGTGGGCTACAGTCCATTGTATGGCAAAGAGTCAGACACAACAGAAGTGATGTAGCCCACACAGATTGTATCTTATCTCATTCAGTTCAGTCCTGTTCAGTCGCTCAGTCATGTCCAAATCTTTGTGACTCCATAAACTGCAGCATGCCAGGCCTCCCTGTCCATCACCAACTCCTGGAGTTCACCCAAACTCATGTCCATTGANCATGGCATTGTAACATGTATGATATCATAAGTGAAATGAATCGCTGGTCTAGGTTCGATGCAGGATGCAGGATGCTTGGGACTGATGCATGGGGATGATCCAGATAGATGATGTGGGGCGGGAGTGGGGAGGGGGAGTGGGATTGGGAGCTCATATACACTCTTGGCTGATTCATGTCAATGTATAGCAAAACGAATTCAGTATTGCAAAGCAAAACAAACTAAAAAATAAAACTTAAAAAAAACAAGACTCTATTACGTTCATGAAGAAATTAAAAACTCAAGGGATATGCAAGTAATTTAATTGCCTACCAAAATCAATGTCCACGCTATATAAAGAAAGGGAACAAAAAGCACATTCACAGCAATATATCCTTAATATTTTATGGTGTGTATTTTAAAAATTACTAGACAAGGAAAGAAGCAGAACAACAACAATGTGATTAGGAAACAAATAAAAAAAAAACCTAAGCAATCACAAAGATAATGGAATGAGCATAAAATCTTAAAAGAGATGTCCAAATGTGATCAAGAACATAAAGAAATACATAAATAAAAGATAATAACTGAAAAATAAAAAACGGAAAATCAGCATCTCAAAAATAAAATGTGTGAGATTTGAAAAGTCAATGGATGGTGTTAAAAATCAAATTTAACCAAAAAAATAAGTAGAAAACTCATTACNGGAATGAGCATAAAATCTTAAAAGAGATGTCCAAATGTGATCAAGAACATAAAGAAATACATAAATAAAAGATAATAACTGAAAAATAAAAAATGGAAAATCAGCATCTCAAAAATAAAATGTGTGAGATTTGAAAAGTCAATGGATGGTGTTAAAAATCAAATTTAACCAAAAAAATAAGTAGAAAACTCATTACTAAGAGAAAATATTTGCAAAATACACCCCTGATACACCAAATATCCTTTGCCTCGCCTGACTCCTGCTCTAGCACCCCCTGCAGCAGCTATTCTCTCTGGCTTCCACCCACTTTCTCTCATGTGTAACTTGAGAATGGCTCGCTTTTGGCAAACAGTTATGCCTCTCACCTCCAGACTACGTGGTATCCCTTCAGTGTTGAGATGTGAGTTGGTGAAACATCCCCCAGTACGTATGGATGTGTACATGAAAGTACAGAAGTGTCAATGCCCCCTGGATCAAATCTAAATTAGATTTGATCACGTCTCATAAAACAGATTCATTCTATTTGTAGGTTACATCTGTTTTCTTACAATTGTCTTAAATAGCTGGAGTCAAACCTTGGAAAGAACTACTGAAAAAATTATTGCTCTGAGAATCATGAACTTTCAAAAAGTGAGAATTGCTGTGGTAATAAGGCCCCGGAGTCTGTGTTGGGTGCTTAACCCATTTTTGGTAGCATATAAATGTTCAGGGCAGGGGATGATATCCATATTTAGAATCATCCACCTGCTTCTCTAGCGAATTACTCAATCTGCACCTCTAGACACCATGTGTTCCAAACTACTTCAGAAATACATGTGGTAGCTTTGGCCATGGCAACGTGTTCTGGATATGGCTGTATCATGGTCTGTGCATACATGTCTGGTTGTAGTTCTGCCTACTGTGGATAAGGGTCATTTCTATATGGATGCTTCTTGCAACTAGAATATAACTGCAATATATCTTTTCTTCTAAAGGCATCATTCCAAAGTCACTTTGGTTTCAATATTTCATAGTCAAACCAGATCCCACCAAACTGAGACCAATAAGAGCCACTGGGAAATTGATTGTCCTGAAATTCCTGTTTGTAATTGAGGGGCCTGAGTTACTCCATAATGTTCCTGAAAGACTGAAGATCTCAATTTGTTCATGATTCAAATATAAACCCACTGCTTTCTTAGTCTGTGTTTCTGTATTGGGATTATTTTCCAAAGAAACATATTTTATTGACACTAAATAAGTTGTGTATCTTTTATGCCAGAAATGCTACTCACTCTGTTTTTGTATTCCATTTCTGTGCTTTCCTCAGAGATTAGTAGGGATAATTCTAAGTTGTCTGTTTCAATTGTGTGTGTATCCCTGGCTCCCACTCTGATTGGTGAGTACCCAGGACATATTGAAAGCTGCAGATATGGAATTTCACCCCCCAAATAATGGCTCGTTATTGGCTGAAACTTGTGTTCTTAATTCAGTCTTTTTAAGGGTTTGTTGGAAGCATTTGTTGTTATGATCCCAGGTCTATTCATTTCTTTCTTTCTGTATTAATCATCACTCAGATACTCATCAACACATGCACACATGTACACACAACAGACAAATGTCTTAGAAAAAATTCTTGGGAAAGTTGTAATATGAAAAATGTAAGTTGGAAAAAGAGAAGCAGAGGTCTCAATATTTTGTTGTTGTCATTGTTCAGTCACTAAGTCATGTCTGACTGTGATCCCATGGACTACAGCACATTAGGCTTCCCTGTCCTTCACTGCCTCCCAGAGTTTGCTCAAATTATTGTACATTGAGTTGATAATTCTATCTAACCATCTCATCCTCTGTTGCCCTCTTCTTCTTTTGTTTTCAATCTTTCCCACCATCGGGATCTTTTCCAATGATTTATCTTTTTATATCAGGTAATCAAAGTGTTAGAGCTTCAGCTTCAGCCTCAGTCTCAATATTCAGGAATATAAATAACTTGGAGACTGGCTAACTGAACCTGAATATAGATGATGCCATAGATAATTTTGAAAAATAGAAAAGCATCAGAGAGGTTGTGAAGGTAAAACCTACATGACCTTAGACATCAATTAGCAAGGAGAATAAATAAACATCTAGTTGCCATTCCCTTCTCCAGGGGATCTTCCCGACCCAGTGATTGAAGCTGGTTCTCTGCATTGCACAGATTATTTACCATCTAAGCCACCAGGGAAGTCAAAACATGTAGAGGAGATAATTTCTAAAGTATTTATTTTTTTCTTAGCACTTAGAATTGTGGGGCTGGAGAAGGCAATGGCACCCCACTCCAGTATTCTTGCCTGGAAAATCCCATGGATGGATGTGCCTGGTAGGCTGCAGTCCATGGGGTCGCTAAGAGTTGGAAACGACTGAGCAACTTCATTTTCACTTTTCACTTTCATGTATTGGGGAAGGAAATGGCAACCCACTACAGTGTTCTTGCCTGGAGAATCTCAGAGACAGGAGACCCTGGTGGGCTGCCGTCTATAGGGTCGCTCAGAGTCGGACACAACTGAAGCGACTTAGCAGCAGCAGTAGCAGCAGCAGAATTGTGGGAAATCAGAGTAGTAGACACAATTGCATATTTGAAAGACTTGTATTGCAAAATTAATAAGACTGGGATCTCAGATGTGTTCTGTGTCTTTCTAAAGACACTAAATGAGTTTGGGGAGAGGATGATGATGACATAAAACATTCTCAACATAAGACCTCTTTAAAGTATGTGACACCACCTGAAACAAGCATGAATCCCTTATTCAGTACTCTATCACTGGGTATATCTAAGTCCAGGAAGGATCACCCACTGCTAGAATTATGTGGCAAGGCAGAGAGGTAGTGGGAAATTACAAACTCAAGGATAGGGATGAAATTAACTGATCTTACATATCCAATCCCATTCCACCCTATTCTAGGAGATCACAAGTTGGAAATGAATTTGAGTTTTGGAGTCTGAGTAAAAATGGTGATGTTGATACAAGGAAAATACAAAACTGAAAATGTGTATGTTGCTATATCTGGGAGGAGAGGCCAGTTACAATATGCTTTGGCTTTAGAAATCCAATCTTCATATGCTATATAAAAAGGCTATAGGAACTGGATCAAGATTCAACCACCCATGGCTAAGTTGATTTATTGTTCCTAGAATCCCTTGAAACTTGAAAGAAATTTCAGTCTTGAGAAGAAGAGTAAAAGGAGATAGATGAAGAGAATGATTGTTATTCTTGAAGGAATAGAATCATTTCCTAAGAATTAGATAATTAGTCATCTCATTCATCAAACACTTAACTTTTAATAGAAGATATTTCATTATATACTCAGAACAGAGAACTTGAAAGACCTCTTGGTTTTAACTGTTAAGAATAAAGTTACCATTAACCACTGTGTGCAAGGGTTTTTTGGTGAACTTTCCAGTTCCTGTGGGTTGATACCAAGAAGTGCAGTTGCTGGACCAAATATTATTTTGCTTTACAAAGTGTGAGAAAGACAAAAAATTCACAAGCTACCAAGATCAACATATTACTATAACTTTTATACATAAAGTTGTTTGGGAAAAAGAAACAGAAGAAACAGAAAAAGAAGAAGAGAGGCCAGAACTAAGAGAAAGTAGAAAGAAGGGTCAGTAGAAAGAATCTTTCTAGAAAAAGACAAACTTGTAGGTGAAATAGGAAGAATGATCAATAACAGAAAAAGAGAAGTAACTTTTAAAGCAGGAGAGGAGAATTATATTTCAGAAAATGCCCAAATGCTAGAATCTTATTGCAGTAGCTACCATCTATCTTGGAGAAACTATAGTTACTGGTTGGGCTTAAGGAATAAATTCACACATAGGACTAGGCAGTATTCTAAGATGATCCCCAATGACATACACCGTTGTAGGATCCCCTTCCCTTCAGTGTGAGAAGAACATGTAACTTGCCTCTAACCTTGGAAAAGGTGATGGGATGTCACTCTGGTGATTATAATTATATTTGAGTCTTGCACAGAAAATTCAATATAGATAAATCTGAATTTCAGATTTAAAAAATGACTTCTATTTTCTTCATGCAAAATCTGGGCCGTATTTGCAAATCTAGAAACACTGGTTAATTTATGCAAAAAAGATATTTTGAATTATCACAAAATTGTTTGTTAATTGGCTATACCACAATACACAATAAAGAATTTAAAAAAATAAAAAGAAACGATATTTTGCAGATGTCCTGGCTGATACCTTGTCTGCAATATTGTGAGATGTTGAAATAAGATCCCAGTTAGGCTGTGCTTAGACTTCTGATCCACTATGACCCTGCAGTCCTAAATGGATGTTGTTCTGAGCTAATTTTGTGGTAATAATTTACAATGGGCTTCCCCTACTGTTCTCTAATATATCTGAAAAGAGGTGTAATTGACTTGATGATTGGATATCATACCCACAATCTGAGCAGAGACTAGAAGACTCCAAGGATAGATCACTTTGGAGTGAAGGTGAGAGGATCAGAGGCACTGGAAGCCAGGCTTGATGGGAGGGGCATGTGAACAGAACACTGAGACACATTTTATTCAGAACCCTAAATGACATGGAGAATAATGAGAAACTCCGAAACATGGGTGCATTTTATATCAGGGTAATTTCAAAATGAAATAGGTTGTCATAAAATAAAACAATAAGCCCCTTATGACAGCAACTGTTCACGTCTTCGATGATTAGAAAGGGGCACTTTATGTAGCATAACAAAGAACAAATATTTGATCTTCGTAATGTATTCACTGTGGTCTTTTAGTAAATTTCCTAACCTCCTGTTATTAATTTCTCAATTTCTTTTGTGCATATCCATTGAGATCAAATAGATAAAAAATGTCTGAAGGAAATTTGTGATTTACAAAATATACAACTGCTATTGTAAAAGATATTATTTTTTGTTGATGCTCTGGTTTGAACTAAATGACAACATAGATATAAAATTTTATTGAGGAATGGTTCTAAGGGTAATATATTATCAAAATATTGTATTCATGTGTATTTGAATTCATAGGAACTCTGCAACAAAAATGTTAAAGACTTTCTCTATAGAGCAGCATTGTATTCCAAAGAAATTCCCTATAAGTAAACTAGTAAAAGTAATTAGTCAAATTGGCTGCAATAGATGCATTCAAAACATAAAATCCCCTTTCTTTCCCAGAGCCTTGCTGCTTAAAATATGTTTTTCTAATCATGTGTTCAGATAATTAGATCATTGATGGAAACTTCCCTTAATGATTTATACTTGGCTTTTATCTTGACAATAATCAGACACTGTTTGATACGAAGCAGATGCATAGATATGATATGACAAGTCCTAAAATTGTCAATTGAGAGCAGTGATTTGCACATATTAAATATTAAATAAATATCTATTGCCTAAATGGCAAAACTGATGGTGTACTATGGCCCTCTTCAATAGTGTATAAAGACTTCAGGGTAGTAGGTGACATTTAAATTTCAGAAACATCCTTCTGTGTCTCGTTTGAAACTTCACCTTCTGCCACATGTGTTTCAACTATTATGGAAACTCCTGTGCTGACTGTGGATATGGTTTCAGCTATAAAATAATAGCTATTGCTTCTTTATATTTTATTTTTAAAATATGATTAATAAATTATAATTAAGAATATTAATAAATGAACAGACTAAATATGAGAAGTCATCACAAGAAACTTCTTTAAGATGCACCTCAGAGAAGGTGTGCCCTTTGCCAGGGGATCTTCCAACCCAGGTATCAAACCCATGTCTCTTATGTCTCCTGCATTGGCAGGTGGGTTTTCTTTTTACCACTAGTACCACCTGAGAAGACCCAAATTGTTAATATCAGCTGTAAAAAAAAAAAAAGTGAGAATAACAAAGTACCACAGATTATTTTTCTCCTAATTGTTGGAAAATCCCACCAATCAATGCAGTTATGATTCACAGCAGTCAAAGATTAGATTTTGTCAAGTTTAGACACACAATAGCAATATTTGTATAACATTTCAAGAGTGAAAATTCCATTTCTTTTATGGAAAAATTTGCATTGATATGATCAAAACACATTTTACTAATGATGCCTCTTTAAGAAGGACACAGTAATATTTTGCCATAATAATGTATTTAAATATCTTGTTACTAAAAGCATACCTACATGACACATAGACAGAAAGTAAAACATTTAAAATGAATAAAACATTATTTCATTTATCAATTTGAATATATTAAAATCCTGTTCCCTTATTTGAATGTCTTATCAAGGCAGATGATATCAGAAAAATAAATATTTTGTGTCCTCATATTTATTCAAATATTATTACCTCTGATAATAAAGTGAGAGGTTATTAAAATGCAGACTAACCCCTAGATTATCTTTATGCTTTACTTTAATCTTCATTTTATTCTATAATGTCATCACCATTACATAAGTAGGACATCACTGTTTGGGCTAAAATAAGGTTAGAACTATGTTATGGAAGGGTGCAAAGTTTTAGGAGGTCAAGAACAAAAAAGAATTATTTGTGACCAACTGTAAGTCAAATGAAACAATTGAAAATGCTCCCTGTTTATGTAATATCTGGTTATAGAATGTTAAAGTGAAGACTTGTTATGAAAGATAGTTTTATAAGTGTGACTATACCATCTTATTAAAAGACTTCAGTTGGTTACAGCAAACCTCCATAATACCTTAAGGCATTATGTTCCAGTCTTGAAACAACACACTAACTATATTAGTCATAAAATTAGCCCACCCACACCTCCAGCATAAAAAGTTTGTGGGCAAAGGGAAATGTCCAGACTAAAGGAATTTACCCTCCTTGCGCAAAGTGGAACAAGCAACACCATGGGTGGCCACTACGGAAACCACTGTGGGGGCCGCGGGTACGGAAGCTGTGGCTATGGAGGCCTGGCTGATGTCTCTGGCTCTCGGTGCATCTGTGGCTTGGGCTATGGCTCTGGATTTGGCTACCATTACTGAGGTTGCAATGGAACACGCTAATCCTGTACACCTGGATATCAGGATTCACCAGTTCTGAACCCTTCATGTTCTGTGCCTTCCCATGATAACCCTGTATCCTGGAAGTTTAGTGAAGCCTGTTGCTAACCTACCATCTAACCTATACATTCCCTGAAATTACTTCATTAAATGAGATACAGCAAAATTCACCCAAATTCAGAATTCTTTCCTGTTGCTACCTGTTAATCTAATGGGTCTAATGTGTCATTTAGCACCATTGTTACCTAATCAATTTTTTGTGTAAATGATTTGTCCATTGATGTAAGTGGGATACTATAGCCCCATATTTTTATTGTATTACTGTTAGTTTTCCCTTTATGTCTTTTAATATTTGGTGTATGTATTTAGCTGCTCCTATATTTTTTGCATATCGGTAAGCAATGGTATATCCTCTTATATCTACTATATTATCATGAGATAATGGCCCCTTTTTGTCTTGTCTCATGTAAGTATTTTTACTCCAGTCTTTTGTTTCTATTTGCATGAAATACATTTTTCCACCACTCACTTTCAGTTTCTGTGTCTTTAGCTCTGAAGTGATTCTCTTGTAAGCAGCATGTAGGCAGGTCGCGAAGTTTTTTGTTTGTATGGTTTTATCCTTTCAGCCATCCTATGTCTTTAATTGGAACATTTAATCCATTGATATTTAAAATTATTATTAATAAGTATGTACTTATTGTTATTTTGCTATTTGTTCTCTAGTTTTTTGTAGCTCTTCTCTGTACTTTTCTTCTATAAAGTTCTTCCCTTATAGTTTACAGTTTTCATTAGAGATATATTTGTGTTCTCTTATGTCTAGTTTTTGTGTGTATATTGTAGGTTTTTGATTTGTGGTTACCATAGTATTCATATATGTTGACCTATATGTACTTGTTTTAAACTGATAGTCATGTAATTCAAACATATTTTGAAGATCTACATTTTTGCTTACTCTCCTCCCCCATATATTGTATTTCCATCATATGTTATATCTTCATGTTTATCTGTTAACTGTTTATTGTTTTTATAGTCTATTTTACAAATTTTTGTCTTTTAATCTTTATTGTAACTTATTTAACTGTTTGATCCATACCCTTACTATATATTTGCTTTTACTAGAGAGAATTTTATTTTCCTACAGATTCTTACTTCTCATTGTAACCTTTTCCTTTCTGTTTAGAGCTGACCTTTTAATGTTTGTTTTAGGGTTAGTTTGTTAATAGTATTGATGAGCTCTTTTAGATTTTGCTTGTCTGAGAAGTTCTTTACCTCTCCTTTAATTCTGAATAATAATCTTGCTGGGGAGAGTGTGCTAGGTTATACGATTTTCTTTCCAGCACTTTAAATACATCATGACACTCAGTTCTGATCTACTAAGTTTCTGCAGAAAAAATCAGAAACTGACAACTTGCAGCCATATCAGGTTCTCCCTTGTACATCACACTTTGTTTTTGCCTTGCCATCTTTAGAATCCCCTCTTTATCTTTAACTTTTGCCATTTAATTACGATATGTCTTCATGTGGATCTCTTTGAGTTCATTTTGTTTGGGACTCTGTGCTTCCTATGCCTGGATATCTGTTTCTTCATGTTTGAGTATTTTTCAGTCATAATTTCATCGGGTTAATTTGATCCCCTTTTCTTTCTCTTTTCCTTCCAGGATCCATATAATGCTTATCTTGGTATGCTTGATTTATTGCTTTAATTTTTAATTTGTTTTCTTGTTTTCTGTTTTAACTAGGTTATTCCCCTTTTCCTGTCTTCCAGATCATTTCTGTGTTCTTCTGTATCATTTAGTCCGCTGTGATTTCTTTCTACTGTGTTTCTCGTTTCAGTTATTGTATTCATCATCTCTCACTGGCTCTTTTTTATATTTTACAGTTCCTCATTAAAGTTATCACTGTTTTCATGCATTATTTTCCCTACTTCAGGTTCTATTCTCCTTACTAGTACTTTAAAATTTGTCCATGAATCATTTATCTCTGTTTTATTAGTGATTTTTCTTCTGTTTTGTTGTTGTTTCATTTGAAACAAATTCCTCTGTTTTCTGATTTTGCTTAACTCTCTCTGACTTTGTGAATTATGAAATAATTCTAAATTATGTGAAATGATAACCCCTCAAAGCCTTGAAGATGTGTCTACACAAAGACAAGGATGTGTTGGTTTACAGTTTGTGTGTGCCCAGGGTCTTTGGTGGGAGAGCTGGATATGAAGTGAGTACAGCTCATGTCTTTCCCCAGTGTGTGCCAGCAGTTATCATCATTATCAGAGGTGGGGCTAGAGGTGAAGGGGCTAGAGGCAGAGGGCAAGCAGAGGTTTCTCCTATATGCAATGTCCTACACCACCCTATGGGGGCAGGATCGGGTTCCAAAGCCCCGAGGGTCAGATCTGAGCGGAGTTCCTCTAAGTGCCACCCCAGCATTGATATACATTTGCTCAAAAGAGGGGATAAGAGGGGCCAGAGCAGACCCCTAGGATGGGCAAGAGCCCACTTTGTGGTGGACCTAGCATCCAAGTCAGAGTTCTGATCTACCACCTTGAGGGTGCCAGCAATGTCTCCTCCCATCCTGTTCGGATGTAGTATTGGGTCCAAGCCAGCTCCGGCCCCTTCAATAGCACACTATTCTCAGCAGTGGCAGCCTTTGCCCTAGTGGGGAGCTGCTGGAAGAGCAAGGGGGACTGGATCAGGCCCTGTGTGTGGGCTGGAGAGTACACTGCAGTGGTCGTGGGAGACTGGTCACAGTCCTAGGCACTCTCCATCTTGCTTCATGAGTAAGCAAGAGTATGTACCATCTTCACAAGCAGAGACCAGTTTCCTCACAACCTCACTGCCAGTCCCACTGGCCTTCAAACAAGCCAAATGAACGCATTTTCCTGGTATCAAACACCAGTGCTGGGTGCCCAGTGTCTGGTTCAAATTGGTTGGTCCTCAGGGAGAAACTATGTACCTGTAGTAACCACTCTACTTCTGTGCTCCCTCAAGATACACAGGTGCTGAACTAATTGCTCTGTTCCCTCACCTATCCAACTCCTTGGGTCATTCTTTACAACCTTAATTGTATAAGATTCTCTCTGCCAGTCTCCAGTTGATTCCATTGAGAATTGTTCACATATAGGTCTGCTCTTGGTATGTTCCCAGGAAGAGTCAGGGTCCTCTGTTCTACCATCTTGAACTCCTCCTTGAGGTATGCATGATTTTAATCTACCCAAGCCACTGCCTGATTATGAAACACAATAGATCTCTTTCCAAAATGCAAACAGATTGATTGATCCTTTCAAAGTTTCAGTGAAACAGACCATAAATTCTGTATTTTCTTGTGAAAAAATGAGAATGACAGAAAGCCATTCTCAGAGAAAACGTGTACAGCTTCAAAACATGAGGTCAGGTACATGTTCTCAGTGAAGAAAAGAAAAAGTAGTAATATAAAATTAGAACAAAAATTACATCTGTCCAGAGACACATTCAAATAGTAAGCATCAATAAAGAATAAGATATTAAAATAGTATCATTGAGTGGTAAGAAGAGGGGTACTACTTTCCCAAATCTTTAACCAAACTAGATGTACCAAAGATATGGCTTTGGTTAGATCAAGGTAGTTAACAATAGTCCTTGGATATCCTTCAGTTCAGTCACTCAGGCACATCCAACTCTTTGCGACTCCATAGACTGCAGCCAGCCAGGCAGCAACTCCCAGAGCTTGCTCAAACTCATGTCCTATGAGTCAATGATGCCATCCAAACATCTCATCCTCTGTCACTCCCTTCTCCTCCTGCCCTCAGTCTTTCCTGTTATCAGTGTCTTTTCCAATGAGTCAGTTCTTTGCATCAGGTGACCAAAGTATTGGAGCTTCAGCTTCAGCATCAGTCTTTCCAATGAGTATTCAGAACTTATTTCCTTTAGGATTGACTGGTTAGATCTCCTTGCAGTCCAAGGGACTCTCAAGAGTCTTCTCCAACACCACAGTTCAAAAACATCAGTTCTTCAGCGTTCAGCTTTCTTTATAGTCCAACTCTCACACCCACACATGACTACTGGAAAAATCATAGCTTTGACTAGAAGGACCTTTGTTGGCAAAGTAATGTATCTACTTTTCAATGTGCTATCTAGATTGGTAATAACTTTTCTTCCAAGGAGCAAGCATCTTTTAATTTCATGGCTGCAGTCGCCATCTACAGTGATTTTGGAGCCCCCCAAAACAAAGTCTGTCACTGTTTCCATTGTTTTCCCATCTATTTGCCATGAAGCACATATATTAGAAAAGTAATAGTTGAATATACCTATTCATCCATACGCCTAAATTGTTGACTATAGATAGCCAATTCCATACACAAACACACATACACACACATACTCATAAGAAACCCATATAATTATACACAAAAGCATAATAATGTGAAAATTTGGTTACCTTTCATGAATAATGAATTTAGACATTTTCCCAAACGGAAATCATTAAGATTGTTTTTATTCAATTATGTAATAGTAATAAAAGATCAAATGAGTTTTTTTTTTTAATTGTTAGAAGCTCAGACAATTCAATCAAGAAAGGTCTGGTGTTGCATGGTAGTTTAAGATTTAGTAGTAACTGTTTACAGAGAAGGCAATGGCAACCCACTCCAGTACTCTTGCTTGGAAAATCCTATGGACAGAGGAGCCTGGTAGGCTGCAGTCCATGAGGTCGTGAAGAGTCGGACATGACTGAGCGACTTCACTTTCACTTTTCACCATGCATTGGAGAAGGAAATGGCAATGCACTCCAGTGTTCTTGCCTGGAGAATCCCAGGGAAAGGGAAGCCTGGTGGATTGTTGTCTATGGGGTCGCACAGGGTCACGAGTGCGCAGTCGGACATAACTGAAGTGACTTAGCAGCAGCAGCAGCTAACTGTTTAAACAGACAAGAACATATTTATTATAATTAATGCAGGAGGTAAACATGGGTCTCATAAGATCACGCCCCTGAATAGATGAGCAGTCTAGAACTTCTCAGAAGAAGTCAGAAGACTAGTATCTTCCATAGCAGCATGGACGATCGCAGGTATATCCACAGTCACTGTAGCCCATCCATATTCACATCCCAGGTTGCCATAACCAGAGCCCAGGCCACCATAGTAGTTGCTGCAGTAGTTCGTGATGTGAGGAGAAGAAGGCTCAGTTGAAGATCAGATTCTGTTTCAAGAGTTTTAAATTTATAATCTGCATAGCACCATGTATACCAACTAAGTGGTATGAGGGGCAATCCCAGCCACTGTTGCACTCACATTCCAAACTAACTGGCATTAAAACTATCTCAAGGATTCCTCATAACCAGTGTATCCAAAACAGGAAATCTATGCTCTGTGTCAGGATGCATGAATGAAATCATACTCTAATGAGAGGTTCTTCTCCTAATTCAGTGGCTTGTTTAGTTCTGATTCCAAATTTAACTGTGTTACTAACTACCATGAGATCATATAACTCATGCAAAGCGTACCTGTTGAAAATCTTGTTGTTTTCCAGTCATTAAATCATGTCCAACTCTTTGCGGCCCCAGGGACTGCAG
The DNA here is from genome assembly GCA_006410615.1 of Neotragus moschatus. NCBI lineage: Eukaryota > Metazoa > Chordata > Mammalia > Artiodactyla > Bovidae > Neotragus > Neotragus moschatus. The sequence goes on along the minus strand of SJYA01000025.1, from coordinate 9,437 downwards.
CACGCCAGACTTCCCTGTACTTTAGTACTTCTGAAAGGTTGTTCAAACTCGTGCCTATTGAGTCAATGATGCCATGCAACCATCTCATCCTCTGTTACCCTCTTCTCCTCCTGCCCTCAGTATTTGCCAGCATTAGGGTCTTTTCCAGTGAATCAGTTCTTTGCATCAGTTAGCCAAAGTATTAGAGCTTCAGCTTCAGCACCCGTCCTTCCGATGAATATTCAGAGTATATTTCCTTTTGGATGGACTGGTTTGATCTCCTTGTTGTCCAAGGGATTCTCCAGAGTCTTCTCCAGCACCACAATTTGAAAGGTTGAAAACCTTAGTTTCTTTTAATAATATCCTCTTTCTGTCTGCCCATGTGTAGTCTTAGAAATATAAGGATGGCTTTAAAGGGGAAGAGAAGGGTGGAGAGTTTGTAGGGGGAAAGCCAGGGTGTCAGAATTCACTTGTTTAACATTGAATAACAATGATAAGTGTTTTATCATTTTTTGAAGAACAATGTTATACACTACACTTTGGTGTATACTTCACATAGACATGTATCTATAATTTTATAATGGACACAAAATGAGCATAGATAAGCTAAAGTTAAACCCTATTACCTATAATTATACAGAAAGGAAGGAGCACTTTCTCTATCAGAAATCTGAGTTTAAAAATGACTCCCAAAACTCTCAATGATTTACTGACTAATGTGCTCCCAGTATGTCGCACTGAAAATGCACACTTCTTCCAGAGTTCTTGCCCAAAAAAGTGACCTCAGCTGAGGTATGAGAAAACTTCAGACAAACCCAATTTGTGAAATAGTCACAAAATACCTGACTGTTCATGGAATTTCCAAGGAAAGCAAGAGGAACTGTCACTAATTGGAAAAGACTAAAAATATACAAAACAGAAAATGAGAACTGGGACCCAGGATAACAACAAAAGACACCAATAGACAATAACAATAAAGCAAAAATCCATACTAAGAGTATTATACAAAGTTAATTTCTTTAATTTGATGAATGTTCTATGATTATGAAAGATGTTAACACAAAGAGACACTGAGTGATGATTATATGTGAATTTTTTTGTGTGCTTTTGGCAACATTCAGTAAATCTAAAATTATTTCAATACATGAAGTTCAAAATAAAAAGTTAATAAAAAGAGGATACTGAAAAGAAGTAGTTGCTGAGGCTAGAAATGAACCAAAGGTGTGTATACAAGGTGAAGCTAAATGTTGGAAACTTTAAGGATTGAAAAGAGAGGCTGGTGGATCTAAATGTTCAGAGACTGAGTAAAATAATAACTTGACCTGTGGATTTGACAAGACTGAGGTCTTGATCTCTGCATCTCAGTAGAGTAGCTGAGGCCATAGACAAAAAAAGATGATTGAAAAAGGAAAGAAATATTAAAATGCCTCAATGGAAATACACGTGATTTTTTTTAATGAAGCAGAATATAACAACAGGGCTTACTTGAAGGATATTCAGAGTGAAATAAAGCTTGTTTTATTTTTAATTTCAGAATATGTTTGAGAATTGAGTATACTCAAAATGACACACCAGAAAAGAATGGACAAAAAACAGTGATGCTATACAAAGCTCTTACTGCTGTGATCAGAGAGAACAATTAATTATTCAAGAGAAAGAAATTCACTCCTTGAAATAAATATCAGGAGAAAAAATTTAATAAATGTTGTAATTTGGAACTTGTTTTGCACACACACACAAAATGTATTCTCATCCTTTTTAATCAAATACAAAAAACAAGTTAATTATAGGTTTTATTTTTATTTTTTGATTAACAGGATAATTCACACATCAAAATTAGGCAATGTTCTAAGACTTAAATATTCTTAAAGAAGAATAATCATCATGTTGTTTCAACTAGTTTTACTAAAAACATTGTTTGATTGACTCTAAACTGTGGGAGCTGAACCTACTATTATTTTCTGTATGAGAAATTTGTATATGATGTAGTAAAGAAGTCCTCTGCTTACAATATCTCGATCCAGTGATAGTGAACTGAATGTCACAATAGCATGTTTACTTTACAAAACTGCCCCTAACATGAAACACACATAGAAAGTACATTCGAAAATACATAATGACTGAACAGATGAATGTGTTGGTCTGATCATTAGCAAGCAACATTTTTCTGTTTCATTAATATATTATTTTATTTTGACTTGTTTGAAATAGCTATGATGTTAAATGAATCAGGCAACTTGAAAAAAATCTATATCCGTACTCTAATACTTTGCAGAGAGAGTTGACTAAACTGTATAGGATGTCCAACTTCTCAAACCACCTTCAGTGCAATGCAAACCAGCCCCAAATTCCACTCTATAAACCCTGTCTAAATCTAGGTAAAGTTAAAGTGAAGTCACTCAGTTGTGTCTGACTCTTTGAGACGCCATGGACTGTAGCCTACCAGGCTTCTCCATCCATGGGATTTTCCAGGCAAGAATACTGGAGTAGGTTGCCATTTCCTTCTTCAGGAGATCTTCCCAACCGAGGAATTGAACCCGTGTCTCCTGCATTGTAGGCAGACACTTTACCATCTGAGCCACGAGGGAAGTCCAAAAACCTAGGTAAAGAGACATATATAAATATTTTGAATAACAATTATCATAGAATATCAGAAATCCAGTGGATGTATAAATAATGCTGCTTTCCCCCATGCATTTTGCTAAAGATGCAAAAATACAGTTTTGAACTATAATACTACTCTTACTTTGGCTACCCAAAATGTTGAGTTGTCTCAATAATTTGAATGAAGATAGGGGGCTTACCAGGTGGATCAGTGATAGAAGAATCCACCTGCCAATGCAGGAGACATGGAAGACATGGGTTCAGTCCCTGAACTGGGAAGATCCCCTGGATCCTACCAGGTCCATGGGGTCACCAAGAGTTGAACATGACTGAGCACACACACACAGTTGGAATTCAAGCATTATGCAAGAGAGCTCAGCAGGTTAAAAAGCTTACTGATGGAATGTTTTGAGAAAGAAACAGTTTTCTATCTAATTATCATTATTAGCACAAAACATGGTACTAATCCTATTGGATACTTATTTAGAATATTAGAAAATTAACTAATATTAATATTAACTATTATTAATATTAACTAATATTAACTAATCATTGTATACACAATTACAGAAATTGGATTTCAGAGAAGGACTTCTATTTTCACAGCCTTTAGTGGAAGCTGAACATAAATGAAAGCTAGAAAGTAGAAGACATTTTGTTCAGAACTGATTGCCCTGAAATTTTATTTCAAGTAAGTTTATTAAAATTATTGTCAATATTATGTCATGAAATAAAATTGCTTAAATTAAATATATGAAGAAAGTAATAATTTTGATGAAGAAAGAAGAAAAATGTATGAAATGATAGAAATATTCTTTGTGAAAGATTATAAAATAATAAAATTATTTGAAAAGTCCTAACAAAGTCTTTTTTCTTGACATGAAGGATGATTCTAGAAGCTTAAAATGAACACATATAATATTTTGGGGCAGGACTGTGTAGGCGTGAGTGTATGTCTCCTCTCATCTAAACGCTCAATTAAATAAGAGGAATCCAAACTGGGATGTCAACACAGCAAGCCTGCTGAATTTCCCTGTTGTTTCATGCTATGGTTGTGAGCAACAAACTAATTAGATCAGTCATAAAGTTAGCCAATGGAATGAAGGTGTGGTGGGTCACACCCACACTGAGGGCATATAAAAGGCCCTCTGCAGGGAGAAATGTCCACACTCAAGTGACACTTGTACTCTCCTTCTCTACCCGAGAACAACCTCAACAACCAACACCATGTGTGGCTACTACGGAAACTACTATGGCGGCCTCGGCTGTGGAAGCTATGGCTATGGAGGCCTGGGCTGTGGCTATGGCTCCTGCTACGGCTCTGGCTTCCGCAGGCTGGGCTGTGGCTATGGCTGTGGCTATGGCTATGGTTCCCGCTCTCTCTGTGGCTGTGGCTATGGATGCGGCTCTGGCTATGGCTCTGGCTTTGGCTACTACTATTGAAGACACCATGGAAGACTCATGTTCTACACCTGGACTCCAGGATTCACCAGTTCTGAAGGAACCCCATACATTCNCTATGGCTCCTGCTACGGCTCTGGCTTCCGCAGGCTGGGCTGTGGCTATGGCTATGGCTCCCGCTCTCTCTGTGGCTGTGGCTATGGATCCGGCTATGGCTCTGGCTTTGGCTACTACTATTGAAGACGCCAAGGAAGACTCTCATCCTCTACACCTGGACACCAGGATTCACCAGTTCTGAAGCCCTCAAGTTCTGTGTCTTTCCCCTGGATGATGATTAGGCTGCATCATGGAAGTTTAGTGTGGTCTATTGTGGACCTACCACCTAACCTATACATTTCCCAGAACTTACTTCATTAAGAGGATAAAGTAAAATTTTCCTGAGAACTCAAGAGTTCTTCTTTCATTAGAATGATGATATCATAGTAACCACCTTGATGCTTTCCTACTGGAGCTCGTTTGTTTGTTGATCTAATAAAAGTAATTAATCTAAAGAGCAATCCTGGTTTTTAGGTCAGTTATTCGACATTCAATATTACTTACAGACTTATCTTGGGCTGAATTCCATTCTGTGTGGTTGTGTAACTGGGGGGGGCTCAAACTGACCTTCGGTGGAGGCATTTGTAAGCTGACTACTAGAGGCCACTCTTAGCTTCAGGAGGCTGCTTGTAGGTTCTTACATGTTTGCTTGTCTTTTCAAAGCCTGAAATGGAGGGAAAACATTCCAGTAAGATGGGCACTAGAGTGGTGGTGGTTTAGTCACCAAATCCTGTCCGACTCTTGCAACCCCATGAACTCTCTGTCCATGGGATTCCCTAGGCAAAAATACGGGTGTGGGTTGCCATTTCCTTCTCTATGGGATCTTTCAGACACAGGACTTGAACCCAGATCTCCTGCACTGCAGGGAGATTCTTTACCAGATGAACTATAAGGAAAGCCAAAGATGGGCACTATAATCCCATACAATTTTATGTAACGTAATCACATAAACAATCAAATGTTTCATCACTTTTTCTGTATAGTATTCAGTTCAGTTCAGACATTCAGTGATGTCTGACTCTTTGTGACCCCATGAACTGCAGCATGCCAGGCCTCCCTGTCCATCACTAACTCCTGGAGTTCACTCAAACTAACGTCCACTAAGTCGGTGATGCCATCCAGCCATCTCATCCTCTGTCGTCCCCTTCTCCTCCTGCCCCTAGTCCCTCCCAGAATCAGAGTCTTTTCCAATTAGTCAACTCTTTGCATGAGGTGGCCAAAGTATTGGAGTTTCAGCTTTAGCATCATTCCTTCCAAAGAACACCCAGGACTGATCTCCTTTAGAATGGACTGGATGGATCTCTTTACAGTCCAAGGGACTCTCAAGAGTCTTCTTCAACACCACAGTCCAAAAGCATCAATTCTTCAGTGCTCAGCTTTCTTCACAGGCCAACTCTCACATCCATACATGACCACTGGAAAAACCATAGCCTTGACTGGATGGACCTTTGTTGGCAAAGCAATGTCTTTGCTTTTGAATATGCTATCTAGGTTGCTCATAACTCTCCTTCCAAGGAGTAAGCATCTTTTAATTTCATGGCTGCAGTCACCATCTGCAGTGATTTTGGAGCCCAGAAAAATAAAGTCTGACACTATTTCCACTGTTTTCCCATCTATTTCCCATGAAGTGATGGGACTGGATGCCATGATCTTGGTTTTCTGAATGTTGAGCTTTAAGCCAACTTTTCACTCTCCTCCTTCACTTTCATCAAGAGGCTTTGTAGTTCCTCTATACTTTCTGCCATAAGGGTGATGTCATCTGCATATCTGAGGTTATTGATATTTCTCCTGGAAATCTTGATTCCAGCTTGTGCTTCTTCCAGCCCAGCATTTCTCATGATGTACTCTGCATATAAGTTAAATAAGCAGGGTGACAATATACAGCCTTGATGTACTCCTTTTCCTATTTGGAACCAGTCTGTTGTTCCATGTCCAGTTCTAACTGTTGCTTCCTGACCTGCATATCAGTTTCTCAAGAGGCAGGTCAGGTGGTCTGGTATTCCCATCTCTTTCAGAAGTTTCCACAGTTTATTGTGATCCACACAGTCACTAAAGCAGAAATAGATGCTTTTCCAAAACTCTCTTGCTTTTTCAAAGATCCAGTAGATGTTGGCATTAATTAAAAGTAATTCACATGTCTTGTCTATACTCAAGAAGAGGGCATCGCACCAGGCCACTAACATCAAGAGGAAGAAACCATAATGGCATCTTAATTGTTTACCTACCACTGATATCAATGCCATGCATCCTTTCTACTGGGAATCAAGCACGTTCCCTCATTTGCAGTATTCAGGAACAATTTATAGGTCATCAAATCATTTTATCTCTGTAAATTTGGTAGAATTTCCATGCATAATTATCTAGATCCGGAATATTTTGTAGGGTATTTCTATAATGATTTTCTTCTATTTCTCCCTAGGAAATCAGTCTCTTTATAACTGCTCAGTGTAAACGTATCAGTTCTAGTCATCTATATTCCTCTAAGAAATTATTCATTGCATCCGGGTTTGAAATTTATATCCACGAAGATCTGCAAAGTAGATTTATTTACTTGTTTATTTTCATTATTTCTAATTTTGTATAGACATTTTCTTTTTCTTTTTCCCCCTTTGATCAAATTAGCAAATGATTTATAAATGCCAGTCTTTTCAAATAATAATATTTTGAGTTTATTAAAAGCCAGTTGCTTTTTTTCTGTTTTCTATTTCATTAATTTCTGTTTAGCTGTTTATTACCTCCTTCTTTGCACTTCCTTTGGTCTACTTAATTGTTTTCATTTAAGGCTTCCTTAACCAAGATAAGTGACTTCCCTGGTGGCTCAGACGGTGAAGCGTCTGCCTACAATGTGGGAGACGCGGGTTCAATCCCTGAGTCACGAAGATCTGGAGAAGGAAATGGCAACCCACTCCAGTATTCTTGCCTGGAGAATCCCATGGATGGAGAAGCCTGGTAGGCTACAGTCCACGGGGTCACAAAGAGTCAGACAAAACTGAGAGACTTCACTCACAACCAAGATATTATTTATGGTATTTCTTTCATCTTTCACTGACAAAAGTAGTTAGTGTTATAAATTTTCCCCAATTAGTGAGTGAATATTTTTCATCAGTTTTCTTAATTACTATTTCCATTACCATTATTTATTTTGAAATTCTGTGATCTCAGATTATATTCACTCTTTTATCAGAGACATTTAGTCAAAGATTTAGTCACTAGGTGAACAGGATTTTCTGTCCCTTGTTTTTGTTAGCAACCTCTGTTGCTGATAAGTCGCTTCAGTCATGTCCGAGCCTGTGCAACCCCATAGACTGCAGCCCACCTAACAACCTCTACCTTCATAGCAAAACAGTCTAAAAAAATGGACAAATTATTATCCTTTTAATCAATTTTTATATATTTCTGTGGAAACTTGAGAAGAAGGTTTTTCTCTACTGTAAGTGTATAGATGAACATATGTCCATAATATCTACCTTATAAATTAAATTGTAGGTGCTCTCTCATTTCACTTATTTTTTCTACTAGATATGCTTGTGCAGAGAGTGGTATATTAAAGCTTTTTATGATTGATATGTTTCTATCTACATCTCCTAGATAGATAAATAGGTAGGTAGGTAGATAGATATGAATTCTGTGTTCTGGTACAATTAATAAAATACCTGTGGGTATATCCTTTTTTAGGCATTGCTTTGGAGAATATATTTGAGGAAAGCTCCTAGACTACTATCCTTTCCTTAACAATAAAAATGCTGTTTAAATATTTAATGAAATTTACCATTGAAGACATCAAAACCTAGAGCTTATTTTGTGGAAAGCTGTTTTGAATAATGTATTCACTTTCTTTATTAGATAAAATGCTGTTCAGATTTACTGATTAATTTTGATAATTTTTTAATTAAAATAAACTTTCTATTTCATCCATGTTGTGGAATTTATTATACCCTTTGTACTTATTCACTTATTTTTAGAGTCTGTTAGATTTTAAAGGTATTGATTCTATCATTCTTCAGATTGATAATTTGTATTATCTCTCCTATATTCTTGATCAATTTGTCCAGAGTTTATCAGTTTGGCCTACCAAACTTATGTAATATTTTCATTATTGCATGTCATTTTTCTGTTGAATTGTTTCTACTTGTGTTTATTTTTCCTTCATCTTTTATAGTTAATTTTCTATTACTTTCCAGTGGTTTAAATAAATAGAACATTGATTTTAAATATCCTTTTTTGTAATACATTTTAAAACTATAAATTTCCCTCTAATCACTTCTTCATTGGTAAGCCATACATTTGGTACATTGCATTTCTTTATTAATCAATTTAAAATGTTTTCCAGTCTTCCATCTGATTTCTTTTTTATTAATATACTTTTTGAAGGGAGTTTTTCTGAATCCCATAAGATTTTGGCCTAGGTATGCAAGACTGTCCTGTCCCATCCAAGAGTCATTTTGGTAGTGAGGGGGGTAGATGGGCGATCTCACTATGGCACTACTCCACCAAGAGAAACACAGAGCCTGAGCCAGTGAAATTCTTTCTGCTCTTTCAAGTATCAGGAACCAGTGGGACAACCAGTGGTCAAGATGAAGCAAAGACATTAAAATAATACTGCAGCAATTCTGAACTTTATGAATCATAGCTCACAGAACCCCTGAACCTGAACAAGGCGACTGCCAACTTCAAAAGAGAGAGAGATTTACATAGAACCGAGATGCTCTAACAAACTTTCTCTCATACCATCATACCAAGAATGAACAAAATGACAACTTGAATAGAAAAAGATAGTCAACTGACCCTAACACTAAGTTAATCAAATTATCTGACACAGATTTTAGAGTAGCCATCAAAAAATGTTTCAATAATTAAATTGAAATAAACACAAACAAATGCACATATATATATATATACATATATATATGTACATATATATACACACAACGCAAACAGCTACCATTAGAAAGCTGGAGTGCATACACCAATATCAGACTAATTAGACTTTAAAACAAAGAATTTTAATAGTGATAAAGATGGACCCTTTTATGATAAATAGAGCAGTCTATCAAGGAGATATAGCAATTTAAAATTCATATGTACCTAGCAACAGAGTTCAAAAATTCATAAATCAAGAATGGGCAGAACTGAAAGAGACTGCAATAAAAGTAGATGGTTGTTCTAATATCCCATTTTGAATGCTAGATAAAATAACTATATAGAAGATCATAATATAAATGGTTGAATAAAATTATAAACCAACTAGACCTAACTATCAAAAGAATACCAAACTACACAGATTTCTTTCAAGTACACATATATAATATTCTCCAAGATAGACCATATGTGTGGAGTGTGTGTGTGTGTGTGTGTGT
>SJYA01000024.1:0-19474 GCA_006410615.1 Neotragus moschatus | reverse complement strand
TTGTCCCCTATTTTCCCCATGAAACTATGCTTCTTTAGTAGGCTTCTTAGACTAACAATCAAGATTATGGTAAGAAGCATCCTATTACATAAATTTTGTATATTTTATTTTCTATCCTGACATGGTCCAACATCGCTTAGTGTGATGTATCCTTTACATAATTTCAATAGAATTCAAATTGTGAATATTCATAAATACAAAAAGTTAAATGGTCAAATCTTAAACTTCATTTAAAAATGAAGCAAAATACATATTAATTCACCTTTCAGTAATACATTATCTGGTTAAAAAGAAAAGTGAGAAAATGAATCAATTTAATTATATCAGAATTTTAGATTTAAAAACTTCTTTTTGACCCACTCACCTTCTTGCAGCTTAGTATTACCCTTCTACTTGTCAATTTAGAATTAACTGTCAAGTTTTTCTAGTTACATGTCAGTCTTTCTCTTCATTTTTAAACAGTTTTATTTTAAGAGGGACGTATAGTAAAAATTGCCTTAGATAAACCCCTTTGCTCTAACAATGGTAAGATATGTGACATTATTTTTTGAGTTTTACATTTTTAAGTGAAAAATGATACTATTCTATAAACTCATTGTTAATTAAATTAAATGAATAAATGGGCAAAATGCCTAGCATGAATTAGGTGTTCAATAAATATATTTTCTCTGCCCCATATGGAACTATCCCTTTGAATTTTGAAAATGTGATAGTTTTATAAATTTTAATATTAATTTGACAAAATTCATATAAGAAAATTAAAGGATAAGTATATATCAGAATGAGTCAATATTGCAACAAATAAATGACTGATAGTTCCATTATTTCTAAATATAGATTTTATTAATAATTCTTAAACATTTTACTGTATTTTCTAAGCACTGAGAAAAATAACAACTTTTACTTATATTACAAATTTTACATTAGATACCACTAGAGGGACTTGTATTATTAGAAGTGTCTTTCAGAAGCATTAGTAGAAAACATAAGAGGAAAATGTACTAGAATGAAAATGCCAGGTAATAATTTCTAAATTTAGAATTTCAACATTTTATGAAATATAAAAAATTTTTTCTTTCATTGAGTCATCTTGCCTTTACAGTCTGTCTCAATGTAATGGGCATTTAGTGTACTATTAAGAATTACTATATCTCACACTTAATTTTAAGTAATTTAAAACAACATATTAAATAATTCTTTAATAGTTTAATAGGTCTTAGTTGTAAGACCTATTGTTTTAAAAGGAACTCTTTAAAGGTGTAACTCTGCCTTATTTGACATTTGGAGGCATAATATTGTCAAAATAAATTCTTCACATATTTTTACAGTTGATTAAGACTAAATCAGAGGTTCCCTTAAAATTATATTTTATGCATAGAGTTTTCAGTAATATGTTCACCTCAGGGTGATATCCAATCCAAATCATTTCTTATTTATTAAGCATCCTCTACATTAAAGTATCTCCACGTGAATGGATACAATGATGAAGAGAAGCACAAGCCATGTTCTACATTACTTAAGGGAATTATAATTTCCTGTATGTCATTTAGGATGTAAAGAAGAAAGAGATATCATATTTAAATTAGGATAAGTNGAAGTGTCTTTCAGAAGCATTAGTAGAAAACATAAGAGGAAAATGTACTAGAAAGAAAATGCCAGGTAATAATTTCTAAATTTAGAATTTCAACATTTTATGAAATATAAAAAATTTTTTCTTTCATTGAGTCATCTTGCCTTTACAGTCTGTCTCAATGTAATGGGCATTTAGTGTACTATTAAGAATTACTATATCTCACACTTAATTTTAAGTAATTTAAAACAACATATTAAATAATTCTTTAATAGTTTAATAGGTCTTAGTTGTAAGACCTATTGTTTTAAAAGGAACTCTTTAAAGGTGTAACTCTGCCTTATTTGACATTTGGAGGCATAATATTGTCAAAATAAATTCTTCACATATTTTTACAGTTGATTAAGACTAAATCAGAGGTTCCCTTAAAATTATATTTTATGCATAGAGTTTTCAGTAATATGTTCACCTCAAGGTGATATCCAATCCAAATCATTTCTTATTTATTAAGCATCCTCTACATTAAAGTATCTCCACGTGAATGGATACAATGATGAAGAGAAGCACAAGGCATGTTCTACATTACTTAAGGGAATTATAATTTCCTGTATGTCATTTAGGATGTAAAGAAGAAAGAGATATCATATTTAAATTAGGATAAGTATAGGTTTAGTTTAAAAGGCTTCTTTTCAAAAAGTTGTCTGCCAACTATTGGCGAAGCTTAGGAAGATTATACCAAGACTGCAGTGAGGAAGGGAGGAGGCAATTACAGGAGAGAGAGTCCTATGGAGGAGACTCTCTGGAAAGGACCAGTGATCTTAGGTCAAGAACATAGCCACATAGACAACCATATAGGAAACTAGGAGGATAAATACCTCTCTTCTTTTTTTTTTTCTCTTCATATCTGCCAGGGATGCTCCCTCTGCAGCTCATGGATAGAACAGATTCCAGGGCAGAGGTCAGGGTAGACAAGAGTTAAGAAAGTATCTACAGAGACAAAGAGAAAACATTCAGCAAAAGAATCAAGACTAAACTGCTGTAAGAAACAGCATGCTGAATTCTAAGTAATTTTCTATGGGAACTTAGAGAAAAAGTGATTAACTGTGTACTTGGGACATCCAGTAACACTGAAGGAAGGAGATGACATGAAATGTGAGAAAGCTGAATAGTAAATTGTAAACTGTTAAACAGAAGTGAAGCAAAAAGTGTAGTTTGAACAGAAATTATGTGAAAAGTGTTAGTTTGCTTGGCTAGAAGACAGTTTTCTGTGGTAACAAAGTTTTAACACATTTTTATTAAGGTGTATGTGATATACAGTATTATATTAGTTTGGGGTATATAGCATAGTAATTTGGTATTTTTTTACAGATTATACACCATTAAAAGTTATTTCAAGATAATGGCTGTAATTCTCTGTGCTATACAATGTATCCTTATTTCTTATTTTATGCATAGTAATTTGTATGTATTTTCTAATCATACACCCCTAATTTGTCCCCTTTCTCTTTTCCTTCTTATAACCACACATTTGCTATGTCTGTGAGTCTATTTCACATATATGTTCATTTGAATTCATTTTTATATTTCTCATATAAATTATATGAGAGAGTATTTGTCTTTCTTTGTCTGACTTATTTCACGAACCATAACATTATCCAAATCCATCCATGTTGCTTCTCATGGCACCATGGCATTCCTTTTTAAGACTGAGTGATAGTACACTGTGTGTGCGTGTGTGTGTACATATATTTATATACATACTACAATTTTTTATTATCCATTTGTCTTATCCATTCTTCTATTGATGAATGCTTGTGTTGCTTCCATATCTTCACTGCTATAAATAGTCCTATGAAGACTGGGGTTTATATACCTGTTCTAATCAATGTTTTTATTTTCTTCTGGATATAAACCAGGAGTGGAATTGCTGGATCATGCAGTAGTTCTATTTTTAGGTTTTTGAGGAAACTTCATATCATTTTTCACAGTTACTGAACCACTTAACCTTCCTACAAAGAGTGTACTAGGGTTCTTATTGTCATTTTATTTGCATTTCTTTAAAAACTAGCAATATTGAGCACCTTTTCTTGTGCCTATTAGACCTTTGTATGTCTTTGGAAAAATGTCTATCCAAGTCTCCTGCCCATATTTAGATTTAGTTATTTGTTTCTTGATATTGAGTAGAAAAATATTTTGAATTATAATAATAATTGGGTTCATCTACATGGTTTTCTTAAAAATTTTCTGTATGGGTGTGCTCTTTTTCCAATGTAGTTAAACATGGACAAATTAAAATAATTTTACCTATGTGAACCTGACTTTTCCCATAATTTCTTTTTAAGTTCATATTTTTAAGTAGCCAGTGAAATAGAAAAAAGATATTGAAATAAGATACAGAACTCACATGAGAGTATATTTTCCTTTTAAAAATTATTTTGTATTAATTAATTTTAGATTTTTCTAGCATGAACTATCAAATGCTATTAACTGCTGTCAACTAAAACAACAGTAAAAAACAAACAGTAGTTGCTAATAGAGTAGATTTTATTTTTTTTTGTTTTCATCGCAAGCAAAAATTGTAACCATGTATGGTAATGTATATTAGGTAGAAGTTATAGTGATAATTCTCAATGTATACAAGTATCAAATCATTAAGTCTGCCATCAAATTACTAAGAAACTAAAATAGTTAGCATATAACATTATATTTCAATTTTTAGAACACCTTGAAAATTACATCAAAAAGTTTCATAAGTTGAGGCTTTTTTTTGCTATGAATTTGAGTTTGACTTTAATATTAAAGTTCAAAATAAACTCATAAAAATTTTTTTAAAATTAAAAATATATATATTTTTCTATTCCCCAGGTTCATGGATAGCCTTGGGGTATCATCTTTACTTGAACCACTATTCAGGATAATCTCAGAAGAGAATACTCTGTTAAGTTTGTATATTGAAACATAAACAGTGATCTTATCCCTTGCCCAGTGAAAGTTTTCCTAAAGCTTTTTTAAAACTCCCAAAGAATCTGGTTCCCTTATTATTTCCCCAGGTTTTACTCTTCATTAAATCAAAGTAGTTCCTTAGAACACAGGTTTTCAGCTGTTCTGGGAGAATGCAACTATTTCATTCTCTCACTCCCAAACAAACAAACAGCAACAAACAGTAATTCTCTAGTCACCCTCGCCTACCATGTCCCATTCCCTGGAGCGTAATCTGCATCTTTCTATTTTCAGTTGACAATATTTTGTTTTTCTTTTAGATCTTTAAGCCATTCAGGGTTTATTTTATTTTATTTGTCTTTTTATTTATTTATTTTTCTAATTTTATCATTATTATTTTACTTTAGAATACTGTGTTGGTTTTGCCATACATCAACATGAATCTGCCACGGGTGTACATAAGTTCCCACTCCTGAACCCCTCCTCTCACCTCCCTCCCCATCAAATCACTTCAAATCAACTGGAAGTGCCATTCTTTTTAATAGCTTCATAACACTATAACATATTTACATGATGTTACATCTCACTTGTCTTAGATATACCAACATTTATTTAACAATTATCTTACTGGGACATTCACTTTGTAATTTTTTAACACTATGACAAATGCCACAGTATATATTTTTGTACATATATACTTATGTGCTGCTGATTTTGTATCTATAAGACACAGTGCCTGGACTGCACTGTCATTAAATTTTGATAAGATGTTTATTTACCTGTTGCTTAGGTTTTTATTTCATATATCTCCAATACAATCAAGTGTCATTTTGGGACAATTAGTGTAATCATATATTTTGTCTCCTATTCTGAATGAAATGAATCTACTGATACATAGCTAGCAATTTTAACATACTTGAGTTACTGTTATAAACTGCTGTGTCAGTCATAATTCTCCCTTGCAAGTACTACCTTTAAATAATTTAGTTGCTATTGTTTAGTTTCTAATCCATGTCCTACTCTGTGCAACTCCATGTACAATCTCCCCGCAAGTCAGGCGAGAACACTGGACTGACTTGCCATTTCCTTCTCCAGGGGATTTTCCCCACCCAGGGATCAAGCCTGCATCTCTTGAGTTGGCAGGTGGATTCTTTACTGCTGAAGCATCAGGGAAGCCCAAAGTTCTAAATACTTTAACTAGAAAATGAATTCATTGTAGTATATCAGCAATTCAGAAAATCTCCAGTAGAATCAAAGCTTTTCAGACTGAGAAATGCACAAATCACTTCAACATACTGCTGCAAGGTGCAAGTACCATGCACAGACGTGGAATACAAAAATGCTCTGATGACACTGAACAAAGAAACCTAACTGCTAGGACTACAGCCATTTTAGACTCCACACTTGCCATCTCTTTCTCCTTCCCCAAGCAAAATGAACTCTATATGCTGACTCCTTATGAATCAAGAAGCAGGTCACGTGGTCTGGTATTCCCATCTCTCTCAGAATTTTCCACAGTTTACTGTGATCCACACAGTCAAAGGCTTTGGCATAGTCAATAAAGCAAAAATAGATGTTTTTTTTTGAAACTCTTGCTTTTTTGATCTCTGGTTCCTCTGCTTTTTCTAAAACCAGCTTGAACATCTGGAAGTTCACGGCTCACTTATTGCTGAAGAATTTCTTGGGGAATTTTGACCATTACTTTACTAGCATGTGAGATGAGTGCAATTGTGCAGTAGTTTGAGCATTCTTTGGCATTGCCTTTCTTTGGCATTGGAACGAAAACTGACCTTTTCTAGTCCTGTGGCCACTGCTGAGTTTTCCAAATTTGCTGACATAATGAGTGCAGCACTTTCACAGCATCATCTTTTAGGATTTGAAATAACTCAGCTGGAATTCCATCACCTCCACTAGCTTTGTTCGTAGTGATGCTTCATAAGGCCCGCTTGACTTCACATTCCAGGATGTCTGGTTCTAGGTGATTGTGAGTGATCACACAGTCGTGATTATCTGGGTCATGAAGATCTTTTTTGTACAGTTCTTCTGTGTATTCTTGCCACCTCTTCTTATATCTTCTGCTTCTGTTAGATCCATACCATTTCCGTCCTTTATTGAGCCCATCTTTGCATGAAATGTTTGCTTGGTATCTCTAATTGTCTTGAAGAGATCTCTAGTATTTTCCATTCTATTGTTTTTCTCTATTTCTTTGATTTGATCGCTGAGGAAGGTTTTCTTATCTCCCCTTTGAAACTCTGCATTCAAATGGATATATCTTTCCTTTTTCTCCTTTGCTTTTGACTTCTCTTCTTTTCACAGCTATTTGTAAGGACTCCTCAGACAGCCATTTTGCTTTTTTGCATTTCTTTTTCTTNTCTATTGTTTTTCTCTATTTCTTTGATTTGATCGCTGAGGAAGATTTTCTTATCTCCCCTTTGAAACTCTGCATTCAAATGGATATATCTTTCCTTTTTCTCCTTTGCTTTTGACTTCTCTTCTTTTCACAGCTATTTGTAAGGACTCCTCAGACAGCCATTTTGCTTTTTTGCATTTCTTTTTCTTGGGGATGGTCTTGATTTTTGTCTCTTGTTCAATGTCACTAACCTCAGTTCATAGTTCGACAGGCACTCTATATATCAGATCTAGGCCCTTAGACTTATTTCTCACTTCCACTGTATAGTCATAAGGGATTTGATTTAGGTCATACCTGAATGGTCTAGTGGTTTTCCCCACTTTCTTCAATTTAAGTCTGAATTTGGCAACAGTGGAAACAGTGGCTGACTTTATTTTTTGGGGGCTTCAAAATCACTGCAGATGGTGATTGAAGCCATGAAATTAGAAGATGCTTACTCCTTGGAAGGAAAGTTATGACTAACCTAGACAGCATATTCAAAAGCAGAAACATTACTTGGCCAACAAATGCCCGTCTTGTCAAGACTATTGTTTTTCCAGTAGTCGTGTATGGATGTAAGAGTTGGACTATAAAGAAGATGAGCACTGAAGAGTTGATGATTTTGAACTGTGGTGTTGGAGAAGACTCTTGAGAGTCCCTTGGACTGCAAGGAGATCCAACCAGTCCATCCTAAAGGAGATCAGGCCTGGGTGTTTATTGGAAGGGCTGATGTTGAAGCTGAAACTCCAATACTTTGGGCACCTGATGCAAAGAGCTTACTCATTGGAAAAAACCCTGATGCTGGGAAAGATTGAGGGCAGGAGGAGAAGGGGACGACAGAGGATGAGATGGCTGGATGGCATTAATGACTCAATGGACATGGGTTTGTGTAGAGTCTGGCAGTTGGTGATGTACAGGGAGGCATCGTGTGCTGCAGTTCATAGGGTTGCAAAGAGTCAGACATGACTGAGCGACTGAACGGAACTGAACTATCTTATGAATCAAAGACTCTTACCAGTGAAAGTTGGGGAGTCTGATAGCTAAGTTCTGCCTTCTGAGTGAAGACTATAGATATGTGATGTGAGAAATTACTAGAATACAAGATACATGTTCCAAAGATGCTGACTGCTGTTAATTTGACAACTGTCTGCAAAGATCTTAGAATAGTATTCTTTCAATAAACTGCTGTATATAATTTTCTTATGTTTTACTCATCTTATGTATCTTTACTAGGGAGATAGGTAGTTTTATTTTTGTAATATTTTAATTTGGTTTTGAAGTTAAAGTTATATTGGCTTCTTAAAACTTATTTGTTATAGAAGATTAGGGAGATATGATTGATTAAAACTATATTTAAAAAAGAAGCTGTAAATTCTTTTGTGCATATAATACTTAAAATTTCTTAGGAGTTATTATCACTTTTTTGAAGTTCTTTCTGCAACAGTATGATTTTATTGTAGATATATTCTCATAATTCAAGTTGTTTGATTTTCTTTTCTCTTAATGTTGAAACTT
Source organism: Neotragus moschatus (assembly GCA_006410615.1). Taxonomy (NCBI): domain Eukaryota; kingdom Metazoa; phylum Chordata; class Mammalia; order Artiodactyla; family Bovidae; genus Neotragus; species Neotragus moschatus. The sequence goes on along the minus strand of SJYA01000024.1, from coordinate 11,060 downwards.
CTCATCATGGTTCTATTTCTCTTGAACTTTTAATTCTATTATTCTATCAGAGTTTTAGGCTAAAATTTTCAGCATAATGTCTTAATTTAGGACATCAATTTAGACAGCTGTGGGTTCTTCAGATCTTTCAACCATAAGAGAAATTTTTTTTCTTAGACACTGCCACGTTAGAAGGTTTAAACTGTTTTAAAGCACCATGTTTTTCCATCAACGTATAATTTTGCAAAGATATTTCCATAGTTATATGAGTTTAATACCACTCATCAAAATTTAATTTCTTTTTCCTGATATCTGCTCTGTAGAACAAATTCTATGAGGATGCAGATTTTTGAATTGACTTTAACAAAAGTGTTTTCACTTAAGCACTAACTTAAGCAGATTCAGTGGGATGTCATTGTGTATTTATTTATGCTGTGATTCTAATAGGAGTACCAGTGTATTATAACAAGAGTCTGTGTCTATTCTCATGAGTTATTTAGATGTAGTGAAAGTGAAAATTACTCAGTCCTGTCAGACTCTTTGATGCTCCATGGACTGTAGCCTGCCAGGTTACTTTGTCCATGGAATTCTTGAGGCTTGAATCCTGGAGGGAGTAGCCATTCCCTTCTCTAGAGGGTCTTCCCAATCTAGGGATCTAACCCAGGTCTCCTACATTACAGGCAGATTCTTTACCATCTGAGTCACCAGGGAGATCCAAGAATACTGGAGTGGCTTGCTTATCTCATCTCCAGAGGATCTTCCAGACCCAGGAATCGAACCGGGGTCTCCTGAACTACAGATAGGTTCTTTACCAGCTGAGCTACCTGCTAAGCCCTGTTAGATGTAATTTATATTTCTTCAGCAGACATGGTAACAGTTACAAGCGAATCATTTGCCTACAGACTATCTAAACTTTCCTGGTTTTTGTATGAAGAATATTTTAGTACAAAATACACTTGAGATTTAATTGGTAGAATCTTAAAGACAGGATCATTACAGAGTAGGTCCACCAGTACTTCCAAGAAAAATAAAGTATGTCTGTTACTGTAAAGTTTATATTCTAAAAAGGAGTAAAGAGTAAAAATTAAAAAAATAAATCTATTAGAATATTAGTTAAAAATATTAAACATAAACTGTCATAACTAATGGAGAAGGCAATGGCAACCCACTCCAGTACTCTTGCCTGGAAAATCCCATGGATGGAGGAGCCTGGTAGGCTGCAGTCCATGGGGTCGTGAAGAGTTGGACACAACTGAGCGACTTCACTTTCACTTTTCACTTTCATACATTGGAGAAGGAAATGGCAACTGACTTCAGTGTTCTTGTCTGGAGAATCCCAGCGACGGCAGAGCCTGATGGGCTGCAGTTTATGGGGTCGCACAGAATCAGACACGACTGGAGCAACTTAGCAGCAGCAGTCATAACTAACAGGAATCTAAAAATACAGAGAAAAGTAGTGTGGCATCCTGGATGGAATCCTAGAACTTTAAAAGAAGAAATGAGGTAAAAACTAATAAAATCTGATTAATATATAGACATTAATTAACATAATACATCAATACTTTTTAGCTGTAATAAATGTGTCATGTTAATGTAAGATGTTAATAATAGGGACAAGTGATGCAGCATATATGATAACTATCAATATTGTCTTCAACTTTTCTAAAACTGTTCTAAAATAAAGTAGTTGGATAAATGTTCACCTTCTATGATTCAACATATAAATTTTCCCCAACACTTACTGTGACCCTAAATTAAGTGCTTTTGAAAATTGAACCCACTCTTTCAGGGTTTAGAATCATTTAAGATCAATTGATGTTATAATTTCAATATACAGACTTTTACCAAATCTAAGAACTCTGAGATAAGTTCATTTTTACACTGGCTTTTTACAAGGGAATCAATNTTGGATAAATGTTCACCTTCTATGATTCAATATATAAATTTTCCCCAACACTTACTGTGACCCTAATTAAGTGCTTTTGAAAATTGAACCCACTCTTTCAGGGTTTAGAATCATTTGAGATCAATTGATGTTATAATTTCAATATATAGACTTTTACCAAATCTAAGAACTCTGAGATAAGTTCATTTTTACACTGGCTTTTTACAAGGGAATCAATGCCAATGATTTAAATCATTCATATATTTTTGTTTTAGGAGGCATTCTTATGAGAGTAATAACACAACACATTTATAGAAATACATTTCAATTTGAAGAGATTCTCTTGGAAAATAAATTGAATACAGAAATCCTTTTATAGTATTAAAGCTCTCAATGAGGAAAATATGCAAGGATTTTCTATAAATGTATTCCTATTTTGTTTTTAGTTCATTCTTAAATATTATTATAAGGAAAAGACAACTTGTTCACTTAAAAAGTTGCAATAGTACAATAAAATAAACATTTGTCTATAAATTAAAAAAATTTTATTTCACCAAGGAATCCTGAGTTGCTTATGGTATTTATGTTTGATAGAGCATCCCTAAGAAACAGCATAGCCTGTTTGGACTAAGAACAACTCTATTTATTTGTCCATGAATCATCTATGTGTAGGTTTGTATATGTTAATTCATTATTTTAATTTGTTATGTTTGTCATATCATTACACTGACTAATGAAATTTCAAATATCTAGTAACCTCAGGAAACACACAAACAGCTAAATCCATTCTTAAAAAGAAAAATATTAAAAATAGAAATTTAATTATATATTATCTATCATAAATTATCTAATGTAAAACTACTTAATATAGTGAATGTCGCTCAGTCTCTCTAACTCTTTGTGACCCCATGGACTATACAGTCCATGGAATTCTCCAGGCCAGAATGCTGGGTAACCCTTCCCTTCTCCAGAGGATCTTTACAACCCAGCGATTGAACCCAGGTCTCCCGCATTGCAGGTGTATTCTTTACCAACTGTGCTATCAGGGAAGCCTTATGATGCTAAATGCTTTATAATTATGACTTATTTAATCTTCAACACTCCCCATGAAATAGTGACTTTTCTTTTTAGCACAACAACTTTATTATGAGGCTGTTTTAAATGACAACTTCCGATTCTTAATTTGTTTTGTCACCAATTCCAGTTACAACTCTATTTATATATAACAGTAACTTTTGCATTGATCTTTGCATGCTATTTGAATTGTCCTCATCAGGCCATTCGGAAGTGTAACCATGCCTTTGCACGGTGATCAGCATTATTGAGCAGGGGGAGCAGGTGGGGGGGTGGCCAGGACGGAGGGAGCCTGCTTCACAGGAGGTGGTGAGGGAAGCTGGTGGCCCTTTCCTCTGGCCCTCACCCCCAAACTCACAGTGATTGGTACCTCACGGCCCTATCTTTCAAAAACGTGAGGAATAAAGAAATCCCTCCCCAGTCCAAGAAATGATTTGGATTTCCATCTTCCATGGCGTGGGAATTTCCTTCCCTCTTCCCTCTTTGATCAACCCTCAGCTCCTAAGGTTTCCTGGGTGCTGGCCCCCACCCTCCAGTGACTGTTATGTATTCCATTTAGACATAAGGAAATCTATAGCTTTTGGTTGTCACAGTATTGAGGAGTTATTGACTAAAGGAAAGGGGTCATAAAGTTGGGCAGGCTAGATCCACACTCTTCAGATTATTAATTTTATAAGAAGTATAATTGCTTCTGAGCTTATTGCAGGAATGTATTTTGACAAATACATTCTAGTGTACATCATTGACGTATATTGCTGTATCGACAGTTTATTCAATGTGTTATACATTACATCTGTGGACTGAGTTTTCAACATCTGCACTGAATTACAAATGAATAAATTGATGCTTTTGAACCGTGGTGTTGGAGAAGACTCCTGAGAGTCCCTTAGACTGCAAGGAGATCCAACCAGTCCGTTCTGAAAGAGATCAGCCCTGGGTGCTCTTTGGAGGGAATGATGCTAAAGCTGAAGCCCCAGTACTTTGGCCACCTCATGCGAAGAGTTGACTCATTGGAAAAGACTCTGACGTTGGGAGGGATTGGGGGCAGGAGGAAAAGGGGATGACAGAGGATGGGCTGGATGGCATCACCGACTCGAAGAATATGAGTTTGAGTGAACTCCGAGAGTTGGTGATGGACAGGGAGGCCTGGCATGCTGCAATTCATGGGGTCGCAAAGAATTGGACACAACTGAGCGACTGAACTGAACTGAAGTATTATATTCATTTGTAACTAAAAAAGTAAATATAAGATCTTTTAAAAAGCAGTATATATATATATATATATATATATATATATATATGACTTAATAGAAACTGATTTGCCTTTCTTGACACAATGCTGATGTCATTATTTGAGAAGTAAATGATCAATTAACTTATCTAAGCCTACAGTCAGTGAATTTCACTCTGACCATCTATTCTTCCTTTTCCTCTCCCCAGCCTCCCTCCCTTTCTCCTCCTCTTCCTTATTCTTCCTCTTCACAAAATGGTTCCCTTGTTTGGTTGTTACATTACCTGACTGAGTCTCAGCATGTATTTACCTTCAACTTCAACAGTATGAGGTTATGTAATTCACTTTTTAAACTTGTAAAAGCTTCTGTATTATAAAAATTAACGTGATCATATAGGCTTATTAGAAGAATAGGCTTCAGAAAAATAATCTAAATTTCAGCATTAAAATTCATGCAATAATATATCTTTCAGACCAATTCTGTATCATATGACAAAGGGAAAATTTTTCTTTTTCCTAATTGGGTAATATGATACCATAGACTGAAGTAGTTAGTGAATTGACAAATTTAATTACATAGAATTATTCGTATGGAGGGTATTTCTATGAAAACACCTTTTAAATATCTTGAGCTGTTTGGACTACATCAAATAACATAGTCAATAAAATTCTCACATGTATACAATTAATTAATATATTCATTGANTTGGGTAATATGATACCATAGACTGAAGTAGTTAGTGAATTGACAAATTTAATTACATAGAATTATTCGTATGGAGGGTATTTCTATGAAAACACCTTTTAAATATCTTGAGCTGTTTGGACTACATCAAATAACATAGTCAATAAAATTCTCACATGTATACAATTAATTAATATATTCATTGATTTTGGTGGATAATGTATGTATGGGGGACTGAAAAATTTTAAAGTATTCATATGTTTTCATTTGCACAAATGTATTTTTATATTATTTTTAAAATTCTTTTCCATGATGGTTTATCATAGGCTATAGAATATAAGAGTAGCCTGTGCTATACAGTAAGAACCTATTGTTTATTTACTCTATATATAATAGTTTGCCTTACACAATAATATTATAACCAACTTTATATTATTTAATTTAGAATTAATCAGATTTTACCTTTCAGTTATATGTATTGAATGTATATATTTTGATATTCTCTAGAAAAATACTAACAAAATNAATTCCTCTTTCAGTATCCTATCATTTTGCCTTTTCATACTGTTTATGGGGTCTCAAGGCAAGAATACTGAAGTGGTTTGCCATTCCCTTCTCCAGTGGACCACATTCTGTCAGACCTCTCCACCATGACCCGCCCATCTTGGGTTGCCCCACGGGCATGGCTTGGTTTAATTGAGTTAGAAAATGCTGTGGTCCTAGTGTAATTAGATTGACTAGTTTTCTTTGAGTATGGTTTCAGTGTAAAGGCACCCATTATGAGAGTATTTAATTTAGAGCAACTATCTTCCAGTTGATTTTGGATTATTTCAGAACCATTTCGTTCATTGGAAAAGTTTACATTTGTATTTTACCTTGGTGAATATTTATAACTTCCTTTTTTAAAAAATTGAAACATAGTTTATTTACAATATTGTGTTAATTTTAGGTGTACAGCATAGTGATTCAGTTATTTTGCATATTATATTCTGGTCAGACGGTAAAGAGTCTGCCTGCAATGCTGGAGACCTGGATTCGACCCCTGAGTTGGGAAGATTCCCTGGAGAAGGAGATGGAAACCCATTCTATTATTCTTTCCTTGAGAAGCCCATGGATGAAGGAGCCTGGCATGCTACAGTCCATAGGGTCACAAAGAGTTGAAGATGACTAGTCAAGGCTATGGTTTTTCCTGTGGTCATGTATGGATGTGAGAGTTGGACTGTGAGGAAGACTGAGTGCAGAAGAATTGATGCTTCTGAACTGCGGTGTTGGAGAAGATTTTTGAGAGGCCCTTGAACTGCAAGGAGATCTAACCAGTCCATTCTGAAGGAGATCAGCCCTGGGATTTCTTTGGAAGGAATGATGCTGAAGCTGAAACTCCAGTACTTTGGCCACCTCATGTGAAGAGTTGACTCATTGGAAAAGACTCTGATGCTGGGAAGGATTGGGGTCAGGAGGAGAAGGGGATGACAGAGGATGAGATGGCTGGATGGCATCACTGACTTGATGAACATGAGTCTGCATGAACTCCAGGAGATGGTGATGAACAGGGAGGCCTGGCGTGCTGCGATTCATGGGGTTGCAAAGAGTTGGACACGACTGAGTGACTGAAGTGAACTGAACCGAACTGAAGCAACTTCACTTTCACTTTCATAGGTTATTGCAAGATAATTGGTATAATTCCCTGTGCTAAATAATATATTCTTGTTCCTTGTCTATTTCATATGCTGAAGTTTGTATTTGTTTATTCCATATCCCTAATGTGTCCCTCCTTCCACTAATCTTTCCCTTTTGTTAACCACAATTTGGTTTGCAATACCTGTGAATATAAGAAACAACTTAATCTGCAAATAAGATATCCTATTAAGTATAAGAAATTAATAAAGCAATTGCGATATGTTATGTATGGATGAAATATAAGACTCCGATGCTGGGAAGGGTTGGGGGCAGGAGGAGAAGGGGATGATAGAGGATGAGATGGCTGGATGGCATCACGGACTTGATGGGCATGAGTCTGAGTGAACTCCGGGAGATGGTGATGGACAAGGAGGCCTGGTGTGCTGCAATTCATAGGGTTGCAAAGAGTCGGACACAACTGAGCGACTGCACTGAACTGAGCTAACCCTGAATCAGATTACTTTTGTCACTGTTCATTCAAAAAAAGGACACAGAAAATTTAGTTCTTATAGAGAAATGAAGTTTCAATTTTGCATACCTGTGCAATATACAGGGAAGGTTTATAAAATTTTTACTTAAAACTTCAGGCATTCCTGCTGTTGAAGTGCCAGTGCATTCACCCCAGGGTTGTTCTCACTGGCCCTTCAACTGGCCTTACTTCTTACTTCTGGTTTTCTCACTTACATTCACTTCTCTNCTTAATGTTGACAAGTTACATACTGAACCCTTTGGGGGTTATGTATGTAGTTTAAAATTTTTGTCATGTATAATTAATTTTTAATGACATTATAAGTCAGCATTGTAAAATTTAATGCTATTTAGCATATAAGACTTATTTTGAACTAGGAAATGATTAGATAAGCTTGCCACTGTAGCATTTTTCAAGACATAATCACTACCGTATAAGATTAAAAATCTCTTGAAGAAACAACCTAGTATAAAACAATTCCATAAACAAATCCCCCAGATACACAAATAACAGTAATGTGTTACAATGGGATTTTATGATTTGTTAAGAAAAGAAAATGTCTGCAGTATATGAGTTCTATGTAATAATCTGAGATCTTCTCTGACACTAATTAGTGATCTGACCTTGAATAAATCACCAAATTCTTGTATGCTTCATTATGCTGATTTGCAAAATGAGTACATTTACTTGAATAATTGTCAGCTTTTTTCCAAGAACCAAATTCTCATATCTATGTACTATATTTGCTGATAGAAGATATCAATAAAAGAATCATAAGCAAGTATTTGATGAAATAATCTCTCTCATTTTATTAAAACATCATATAATTTATCTTAGATTTTATTACAGTTGATTATGGTTTTGAATTTTGTGGTTTAAATATTTACTTGGGGGCAGTCCTAAGACAGCAGAGGAATAGGACTGGGAATCCACTTTCTCCCCCACAAATTCATTGAAAGAACATTTGAACACTGAGCAAATTCCACAAAACAACTTCTGAATGCTGGCAGAGAGCATCAGGCACCCAGAAAGGTAGCCCATTGTCTTCAAAAGGAGATAAGACAAAATATAAAAGATAAAAAGAGAGACAAAAAGGTAGGGATGGAGATCCATCCTGAGAAGGGAATCTTAAAAATGAGAAGTTTCCATACACCAGGAAACACTCTCACCAGTGGGTCTGTGGCAAGTTTTGGAATCTCAGAGGGCAACATACTGGGAGGAAAAATAAATAAATAATTAAAATCCACAGATTACATGCCAAGTGGCAACTCCCAGTGGAGAAGCATCCCAGACACTTGCATCCGCCACTAGCAAGTGGGGCCTGGACAAGGAGGTGCGGGCTGCATTGCTTAGGGTAAGGACTGGGCCTGAATACCCTGAGGGCAATCTTAGGGAACTAACTTGAGATAGCAACCCAGACTGGGCTAGCTATCCCTTGAAAAGCCCTCACCTAAGAAACTGCCAGACCTGCTAACAGAACAAAGGACTGAGTAGAACTATCTGGCTGCAGACTGGCCCATCCACCACCAGAGACAGGCAGGCGAGGGCAGCCAGAGCTGGAAGGGGCAATTGAGGCCCCAGAGAGGCATTCTCTACCAAACTTTAAGCAGGCCTCATTGTTAACCAAGACTTCTTGGGATTCTGGACAGTTGACATCTGCCAGGAGGGTCACAGCCAGAGATCAGCTCTTCAGAAGAGACACATGGCACACCTGAGAAGGCGCACTCATTGTACACCCAGAAAACTGAGCGGCAGGAAGGAGGAGACAATTACTCACAGCAACAGCACTCGCCAAGCACCTGGTCACCTGAGCTGCTCAGACCTGGGAAGGGCACAAAACGCAGGCCCAACTGAGTCTGTGCCTCTGTGGAGTACCCGAGAACCTGAACTTGAGTAATTTAGACCTGGAACATGCACACCACCCAGGGCCCACCTGACAGTTCCCGGCAGAGCAACCTAGAGCTTGAGAAGTGTAGACCATGAAAGCACACACGCCATGAGAGGCATTTGTTCCAGTGCGTCTGGAACACTGCGAGCACTTCCCACACACGCCAGTGACATTTGTTTGCAATGTTCCTTCCTCCTGACAGCAGGACTGAACAAGTGAGCCTAAAAAAGTGACCACCACCGCCCCCTTGTGTCAGGGCAGAAATTAGACACTGAAGAGATCAGCAAACAGAAGAAGCTAAAATAAACAGAGGGAATGGATTTGGAAGTGTCAGGTGCAGTAGATTAAGACCCTATTGATAGCAATGACTACATAGGAAGGGGCCTATAGATCTTGAAAAGTATAAGCTGGATCAAGGAACTATCTGAAAATGAACTGACCCCACATTGTCCACAACAGCTCCAGAGAAAATCCTAGATATATCTTTACTGTTATCATTTTTTAAATTTAAAATTAAAAAAAATTAAGTCCTCTATTACTCCTTTTTCACTTGTATAACTTACTATTACCTTAAAAAAAAAGGACCCTATTTTAAAAGCAAACTTCATATATATTTTATAACTTTTGTGGGTTTGCTTTTTTTTTAAAATATTGTATTTTTGAGAATCTAACCTCTACTTTAGATTTTTAATCTTTGGTTTTGGTATTTGTTATCAATTTTGTACCTTTAAGAACCTGATTTTCAGTACCGATTTTTACTTGGGAGTGAGATTACTGGCTTGATTGCTGTCTCCCCCTTTTGACTCTCTTTTTTCTCCACCAGGTTGCCTCTATTCCCCTCCCTCCCCCTTCTCTCTCTACCCAACTCTATGACTATCTTTGTGTGTTCCAGACTGTGGAGAACACTTAGGGAACTGATCACTGGCTGAATCTGTCTTTCTCCTTTGGATTCCCACTTCACCTGGCCACCTCTCTCTCCTTCCTCCCTCTTCTCTGTGTAACTCTGTGAACATCTTAGGGGTCCAGACTATGGAGAGCACATAGGGAAGTGATAACTGGCTAGCTTGCTCTCTCCTCTTTAGTTTCCCCCTCTTTTCCTCCTGGTCACCTCTATCTCCCTCCTCCTTCTTCTCTTCTCCATGTAACACTGTGTATTTCTCTGGGTGTCTCTCACTGTGGAGAAATGTTTCATCATTAACCTAGATGTTTTATCATTGGTGCTGTATAGATGGAGAAGTCTTGAGGCTACTGTAAGAATATGAATGAAAACCAGAAGCAGGAGGCTTAAGTCCAAAATCTGAGAACACCAGAGAACTGACTGCAGGGAACATTAATCAATAAGAGCTCATCAAAAGCCTCCATACCTACATTGAAACAAAGCACCACCCAAGAACAAACAAGTTCCAGAGAAAGACATACCACACAAATTCTCTAGCAACACAAGAACATAGCCCTAAGGTCAAAATACAGGCTGCCTAAAGTCACACCAAACCCACTGACATGTCAAAAATCATTACTGGACACTTCATTGCACTCCAGAGAGAAGAAATCCAGCTCCAACCACCAGAACACCGACACAATCTTCCCTAACCAGGAAACCTTGATAAGCCACCTGTCCAACCCCACTCACAGTGAGGAACTTCCACAATAAAGAGGAACCACAAACTGCCAGAATACAGAAAGGCCACCTANGAAGAAATCCAGCTCCAACCACCAGAACACCGACACAATCTTCCCTAACCAGGAAACCTTGACAAGCCACCTGTCCAACCCCACTCACAGTGAGGAACTTCCACAATAAAGAGGAACCACAAACTGCCAGAATACAGAAAGGCCACCTAAAACACAACAATATAAACAAGATGAAAAGGCAGAGACATACTCAGAAGGTAAAGGAACATGATAAATGTCCACCAAACCAAACTAAAGAGGAAGAGATAGAGAATCTACCTGATCAGTTCATTTCAGTCGCTCAGTCATGTCCGGCTCTTTGAGACCCCAAGAATCATAGCACACAAGGCCTCCCTGTCCATCACTAACTCCCAGAGTTCACTCTGACTCACGTCCATTGAGTCCGTGATGCCATCCAGCAGTCTCATCCTCTATCATCCCCTTCTCCTCCTGCCCCCAATCCCTCCCAGCATCTGAGTCTTTTCCAATGAGTCAGTTCTT
>SJYA01000023.1:189613-211964 GCA_006410615.1 Neotragus moschatus | reverse complement strand
TGCAGCAGCAACAGCAAGTGATTCTGGACAAAAGAACAGAAAGTTCAAAGATGATTCATGAAAAAGGAAAAAAAAGTGGGGCTTAACTAGAGAACTACAAGTGATTTGGCACAAGTGTGAGAAGATAGTGGATAGACAGGAAAATGTAGAGAGAAGCAGAATTTTATCCCAGGCAGGTCTTATGTACCAATATTAAAGATTATTCTGTGTTCTAGAAATGGTTAAGTTGGCAGCTGCAGGCTAAGTTCAGCCCTTAGATGTGTCTTCCTCATTATTATGTGTGTTATCTCATTTAAAATATATATAAAAATTTTCACAAAAACTCAGATCAAAAATTCTCTTGAAAGATCAGGAATTCACATTGCATCCTTGTGGCTGAGAGGTTGCTTCTGGAGGAATGAACAGTGCTTTTATGAGTCACTGCCTTCTCCACTTGCTTCGCTCACTTTTATCACCTTACCTCGTGCGAAGAGTTGACTCATTGGAAAAGACTCTGATGCTGGGAGGGATGGGGGGCAGGAGGAGAAGGGGACAACAGAGGATGAGATGGCTGGATCGCATCACTGACTCGATGGACTGAGTCTGAGTGAACTCCGGGAGTTGGTGATGGACAGGGAGGCCTGGCATGCTGCGATTCATGGGGTCGCAAAGAGTGGAACACGACTGAGCGACTGAACTGAACTGAACTGGGCCCCTGAAGCATTTGCTTTTGTCTAAATTTGCTTTAATATGTTAGTCTGACTGATATTACAGCTATCAGGTTTGGATTCAGATGAATTTACTTAAGAGATTACTTCAATAATCGAGAGAAATGATGAGGGACTAACAGCGGTATTGGTCGGGAAGAAAATAATAGAAATTAGCATTCCTAATATGGAACCATGGCTTTGGTGATCTAAAAGAAATTAGAAGGAAGAGAAAATGATGCCATTTTAATGTTCATGTTAATCAACTAGAGGGTCATCGTTTCAATTTAGATGTTCAAGAAGCAGATGCCAATCTAGAATCAGACCTGCAAAGAAATTTTTGGTGGGCATGCCAATGAAGGATTGAAACGGAAGGTAAAAGAAGGCATAGAGGGATTTCCCTGATGGTTCAGTGGTTAAGAAACTGTCTTCCAACGCAGGGATGTGGGTTTAATTCCTGGTTGGGATACTAAGATGCCACAGGCAACTAAACTCCCTCTCCAGAACCACCAAGTCCATGTGCTCAAGAGCCTATGTTCTGTGATAAGAGAAGCTCCCATACTGCACGGAGAAGGCAATGGCACCCCACTCCAGTACTCTTGCCTGGAAAATCCCATGGACGGAGGAGCCTGGTGGGCTGCCGTCTATGGGATCGCACAGAGTCGGACACAAATGAAGCGACTTAGCAGCAGCAGCAACTAGAGAAAACTCACACACTACAGTGAAAGAGCCCGCACACCACAATGGAGACCTAGTGCAGCCAAAATAAAATAAACAAATAAAATAAAATAAAAGAAGGCACAGAGAGCTTAGAGATTGAAAAACCGTTCTGATACCTATGAAGCAAAGAATGTGGGATTGGATCTAATGCTCAGACTGCAATGCAACTCTGAGAAAGTCTCAGCCATGAAAACTGCAGCCTAATATTCAAGGTTGCCTATTGAAGGAATCAGTTGCTTGAAAAGAAATGGGGCAGAACTGGTACTCCCACCATTCTCCACCGCCTGGTGTAAACTATGCTGGGGACTTTGAAAATACAACAGCTTGTGTTTGTCAGCTGATTGTTCTCCTAATACATTTTCTCCTGCAATGAGATATGAATAGTAAATGCCCATAGAGGACACAGGTAACACTAATAGACGTATTGGATTCAAGTAATGAGAGAAGGCATTAAAAATGATTGCTTGTAGAGAAGAAGGAATGAATGGATTTAGTAAGAGACTGATGTTTCCTTAATGGCCTTTTGGAAGGCTATTACACCATAAGCCTTACCCTTACGCTATAAGTTTAAGAGACACGAAAGGCACTTTGTGAGTGTTCATTTGTTTGAGTCATGTCTAGCTCTTTGCTACCCTAAGGACTGTAGCCCGCCAGGCTCCTCTGTTCATGGTATTCTCCAGGCAAGAAATATTGGAGTGGGTTGCCATGCCCTCCTCCCAGGAATCTTCCTGACCCAGGGATCGAACCTCATCTCCTGCATTAAAGGCAGATTCTTTGCCGCTGAGCCACAGGGGAAGCCCCCAGCACACTACCTATGTGAGTTAAAGGACTTGGGGCAGAGATTGCTCTATGAATTCCAAAAGTTCTTTTTTTTTTTTTTTTTTTATATGTAAGCACACTACTTGCCCTATCTATACTCTCTTTCAGTCAAGGGTAGCGGTATCATTGTAGTCTAGTCAATGGAGAGAGGTTGTGATATGTGCCACTCACTGTCAGGGTTCATAAGCTCGGCCACAGACAATCCTCTCTTCCACTTTACCAGCTTAAGCAAAGGATTCCAAGGCCTTACCCTCCACAAGATAGAGAGAGCATGGGGTTTGGATAACTGCAAGTGAAATCACTTGGGAAATAATTACTTTGTGTTATTCTGTGTCTAAAATTGTATTTTTAGTATGATAATCTCCAGGCCCAGCCATGTTGCCACAAATGGCATTATTTCATTCTTTTTAATGGCTGAGTAAAGTAAGTCAGAGTGAGAGAGACAAATATCATATGATAATGCTTATATGTGGAATCTAAAAAAAAAATGACACATGAATTTACCTACACAACAGACTCTGAGAAAACAAATTTATGATTACTGGGAGTGTGTGTGTGTGAGGGGATAGATTGGGAGCTTGGCACTGACATGCACACTCTCCTACATTTAATATAGGTAACTGGACTTCCCTGGTGGTACAGTGAATGGGAGTCTGCCTAGCAATGCAGGGGGCTCAGGTTCAGTCCCTGGTGCAGGAAGATTCCACATGCTGCTGGCTTTAAAAAGCCCACGTGCCACAACTACCAAAGCCTGTCCTTGACCCACAGCTAATGAGCCCCTGTGCCACCACTACTGAAGCCTACACTTCCTAGAGCCCATACACCACACCGGAACTACTGAGTCTGCATTCTGCAACTACTGAACCGGATGTGCCTAGAGCCTGTGCTCCACAAGAAGAGAGACCAGCACAGAGAGAAACCTGGGCACCACAATGAAGACTAGCCCCCACTCACTGCAGCTAGAGAAAGCCGGCCAGCAAAGACCCAGCGAAACCAAAAGTAAATAAATAGGTAACTTGGAAAAAATAGATAACCAATAAGGACCTACCGTATAGCATGGGGAACTCTTCTCAATACTCTGTAATAACCTAAATGAGAAAATAATTTGAAAAAGAATAGATACACATCACTCTTCTGTACACTTGAAACTAACAGAGCATTGTTAATCAATTACACTCTAATATAAAATAAACATTTTTAAAAATAAAAAAATATATTTTTATTATTTTAAGCTGATGACATTTGGAGATTAAACTATTATATTAGCTAACATTAACCTAAAAAAGTGATCCAACATAAAGATACAAATGTATGTATCACACAAAAAGTTATATAGATTTTGACATAGTATCAGAGACACATTTTTCCTTTGAATTATTTTTCTAAAGCTTTAGCTTCACATTCTCAGCATTGTGAATTTATTAAGGTTTGACTAGCACCATAAATTTAGCAAACTTACATATTTAACTTCTCCTAATTCCCTACTTCTAACAATAGTGCCAACATTTCCACAAACACTCCAGACATTTTATGGTTCTCTTTGATTCTCACCTCTGGAACAGTTCTCATGTTAGATTGGTAAATTCTCCCTTCTTTCTGTGTCTCTGTGGGCATCCTTTTCTCCTTATTTATTCTATTACTGTCATCCTAGAGTAAGTGTATACTTTCCTGCTTAACAACATGAATATAGATTCTTACTTAATCTACAGCCCTTCCCCAAATTATTTTTGCAAATGGACCCTGTCACTGTCCCCAAAGTATATCAGGGATTACAGTAACAATTATATTACAGAAAAAGACACAGAGTAAGAAGATCCCAGTTTGAAATATCTGTTTATTAACTGAGATGACTCTGGAAAGATGATCTGGACATTCAGAACCTTGATTCCATCATCTATTAAAAGTAGATAAATCTATTCAAACTACCACGCAATTCCATTCATTTCACATGCTAGCAAAGAAATGCTCAAAATCCTTCAAGCTAGGCTTCAGTGGCATCTGAACCAAGAACTTGGAGATGTACAAGCCTTATTTAGAAAAGGCAGAGGAACCAGATATCAAATTACCAAAATCTGTTGGATTGTAAAAAGTAAGAGAATTCCAGAAAGACATCTATTTCTGCTTCATTGACTATGCTAAAGCCTTTGACTATGTAGATCACAACAAACTGTGGAAAATTCTTAAAGAGATGGGAACACCAGACCACCTGACCTGCCTCCTGAGAAACCTGTATACAGGTCAAGATGCAGCAATTAGAACCAGACATGGAACAAAGGACTGGTTCAAAATTGGGAAAAGAATACATCAAGACGGTATATTGTCACACTGCTTATTTAACTTCTATGCAGAATTCATCATGTGAAATGCCAAACTGGATGAAGCACAAGCTGGAATCAAGATTGCAGGGAGAATTTATCAATAACCTCAGATATGCAGATGACACCACCCTTATGGCAGAAAGCGAAGAGGAATTAAAGAGCCTCTTGATGAAAGTGAAAGAGGAGAGTTAAAAAGCTGGCTTAAAACTCAGGATTCAGAAAATGAAGATCATGGCATCCGGTCCCATCATTTCATGGCAAATAGATGGGGAAAAAATGGAAACTGTGACAGGCTTTACTTTCTTGGACTCCAAAATCACTGTGGACAGTGACTGCAGCCATGAAATTAAAAGATGTTTGCTCCTTGGAAGAAAAGGTATGACAAACCTAGACAGAATATTTAAAATCAGAGGTATTACTTTGCCTACAAAGATCTGTGTAGTCAAAGCTATGGTTTTTCCAGTAGTCATGTATAGATGTGAGAGTTGGACTGTAAATAAAGCTGAGCATCAAAGAAATGATTCCTTTGAATTATGTTACTGGAAAAGACTCTTAAGAGTCTCTTGAACAGCAAAGAGATCAAACCAGTCAATCCTAAAGCAAATCAGTCCTGAATATTCATTGAAAGGACTGATGCTGAAGCTGAAGCTCCAATACTTTAGGCAAAGAGCAGATTCATTGCAAAAGACCCTGATGGCTGGGAATGACTGGAAGCAGGAGAAGGGGACAATAGGGGATGAGATTTTTGGATGGCATTGCTGATTCAATGGACATGGGTTTGGGCAAGCTTTGGGAGATGGTGAAGGACATGGAAGCCTGGTGTGCTGTAGTCTATGTGGTCTCAAAGAGACACAACTGAGCATCTGAACATAACAAAATCTATTCACAGGATTGTTGCAAAATTTAATGAAGTGATTTGTAAATGGTGACAGAAAAATACCCGTCTCATAATGGTGTTTAAAATATATATCTTGAATTAAATATATTCTCTTTACCTCCTTCCTTTATCTCCTGCTTATACATTATTCTTATTCCTCTCAACAAGATTGAATGCTATCTCTTTTTCAAGGAAAACTCAAATCTGATCTATTTTGTGACTACTTCTATGGCAATCTTGATCACTTATCTTGAGTGATCATATCGTGAGTTAGCAATGGTTTTCATATAAAATCATTTTCTTTAAGTAAGTTCCAAATGATTAGGAATCTACTTTGTTCAAAGTTTTAAGTGTTTCTTAGAAGGTTATTTGAAGTTTCAGTTTGTTAGTTGTTTCTAATTTTGTTTTGTCTGACCCACTCAGAATTCTTTTCTTCTTTTTTCATAAGTGATATTCTGACATTCTTTTGGACATAAACTACTCTGACACCTCTAATCCCTAAGGAACATCAATCCACAATCTCTAACAGCAGGCTCAGGACCAGGAGCTGTATGAATCTAAGTCATTCATTCTCCCATCCAAAGTGATTCAGACAGCACTTCAAAGTCAAGAACGGCTCCATGATTTCTATTGGAACAACAGAGGGAAAGCAATTATCTCACAGGAATTACAATATACAATTATATCAACTAGAGTAGTATTTTAAAAGATATACAGTCATGCCTCGGTAATGCCTATGGATAACGTAACATACATCTCTTGATCATGAATGGAGAAAAAAGAAACAGAAGCACATTCTTCTTGACTTGCATAAATTTCATTATTTTGCTGTTTAAATAAGCACGTTTTTATAATATTTTAAAAGGTTCAAAGACCACTTCCATATTCCAATCTGTAAAAAATATTTTCATTATGTTTATTATAAAAATATAAATGTTTCCACTACAAATCATTTTACATTAGTAAGAGGCCATCTACATTGTACAACATAGACTAAATGAGCAACGTTTTGAAAATGAAAATTTAAAGTACACACATATTGCCAATCATATCACATTTATACATGGCTTATTTGATACTTAGTACAGCTTAACATGGGCAAGTTACCAGAAATAAATATGTAAATCAAACTTAAGATACAATCTGATAATATGGTACATGATATTATGAAGCAATTGTGGTTTCGTGTTTACTGAAAGCCAATGCAGTTTCTGTACAAAGAGATGGCCATAAGCATTCTAGTACCTCTATTCCACAGTTAAGAATCGTACACTGTTATGTTTACATATGTACAGGGTAACGATTGTGAAAAGTAAATTTATAAGAAGTCAGATAGAAAAATAGTGAAAAATGAAGAGCAATATACTGCATATACAATTTCTACTTTCAAATGGAAACCACAGCCAAAATAAATGAAATAGATGAAACAATCCTCAACTTCTCCTAATTCATGAAATGCACAGATTTTGTGGAGTGTGTGCAGAATAGTACCTAAGAAAGTAAATGCTAGTCTGGAAAAAAATGAGATTGAAGCCAGATTCAGATCTCAATCTAACATTCCACGAAACAAAATGTTTGCTTAAAAAATGGTTTTGAGCTGCTTCTAGCAGGCTTAAGTGAAATTTGTAAATTAATTTCATAATCATATATATCTTTTTAAAAGGTTCATGCTCTTATACACCCAATACATAATTCTAATAGGATGATTTGACTATTAAGAATATTGAAGACATTTGAGAAATAATTTTATATATGAAGGAATACAACATAAGCCTTATTACACTAAATTTACAACAGATTAGCACTTGTGAATTTTGATCTGTGATTGTAAGCTGTATAAGTGTTCCATTTTGCATAAGAACATAAAGGTTGCAGCATTGTTTTATCCATTCTGTTCTTCTGACATATGCATTTCATATTCCAATAACATGATCATATTAGCATTAGAAAGATTATAGATAGAGCTAAAATGTTGCCTCACAATCTATTATGGCTAGATCTCCACCAGGTATATATTTCAAATATTATGGAGTATGTTCATATTTGACCTTTATGGAACAGCGAGTCCAAGTTCCTTGCAAGAAGAGATCTCTCCAGATTTTAAGTCTTGATGGACAGCCAGCTATTTTGAAGATTATATGTTCAATAAGTGTCAAGAAGCTCAATGTTTCTAAGATATACACCAAAACTATAATAGGTGCATTTCCCTGGAGACTCAAAGATAATAATACTTGCTATTGATGATGACAATGTTTAATTAATTTAGCAAAAGCTCAGTGATGCAGATGAGTAGTTTAGTAATCCTTATTCCCTATAATCAGCTCAACAAGTTTAAGCAAATGTATAAAGAGGCATTTCAAAACCAGTCAGCCAGTGATCTTTTTGATTCATGCATCAGCTTATAGGCAGCTTATA
Organism: Neotragus moschatus; assembly: GCA_006410615.1. Classification (NCBI taxonomy): domain Eukaryota; kingdom Metazoa; phylum Chordata; class Mammalia; order Artiodactyla; family Bovidae; genus Neotragus; species Neotragus moschatus. The sequence continues at coordinate 204,129 of SJYA01000023.1, read as the reverse complement.
TGCTACATTGCCAATTAAAACAGCAACCTAAATAGTATCCCAATCCTTTCCAGTGTAGCATTCTCTATTCAGAAGCTCTAATATAGCTCTTTTACCAATGGAGGAAGTTTATGGTCTCCTAAGCACCAGAGCAAGCAGGTATGTCATTGAAAATCCATTATACACAAGTTGGTATATCACACTAAATTAGGAGCACACAGTTTATAATAAATGGAGAGACAAAAATGGATGGAATAATTCAGACTGTGAGAGATTTGGTTAGTGTATGAACAAGGAAAGGGTTTTGTTTCTTTTTATATATGGATATAGATACATATGAGTGTATGATTCAAACAGTCTGGAAAGAAACACATCATTTTCTGTGTCTAGTTTATCATGTTTTCTACTGTTGACAATTTGAGAGAGCATTTGGCACTTGGCTGTTACAAATCCAAATTAAATCATCAAGGCATAAATAGAAAACAATAAAAGACAATTAAAAAGAAAATAAATATGTACTTTTCTTCAAAATTAAAACACATTTTTACACGATAATACTTAAGGAGGCTAACAATCAAAAATGTGTAGTACTTAAAACAACTACAAACTTCATTTCTATATGCTTTTTAACAGATAAAAGAGAATAATACAATGAAAAGGTAGTAAATATGGCCGGATAGTTTGAGGTATGAATTCCTCTATTTTGCTTGCTTTCAAAGAAATAAAATACCTATTACAGATCTCTTCTGTGTATAAAAATATCACAAGTCTGTTTTTTGTGGCTGTTCAGAAGCACAGCCACCATGTCCATTGCATTATTTCATTTGTTTTGCTTTTATGATAGTCAGTTTATGATCAATGGCTCTATGCTAGTTCTTTGTCATTTTGCACGGAAGAATTCTGATTTAATCCATCAACTAATATAAAAAAGCAATTACAAAACAAAATACACCCACCCACCCATCCACTAAACCACAGGGGAAAATAAAGAGTTTTTAAATTCCATTTTAAGGCATTTTACTCGTATCTGAGTGTCTTATTGGGCTTAGAAAGTCCACCAGTATTTCCAGTGTTGTCATCAGTCTGCAGAGTGATGCCACATCTTCCACTTTCTTCCAGAAATAGCACTTTACACTGGGACTGGACTATTCTTGGATTGTGTTTCTAGAACTTTAATACTACTGATGATCTTCTTCTGTGGCCCAACCACAGTGACACCGACCTTTTTCATGTCACTGTTAAAAAAATAAGAAAATTTCTGGTGAGAATCATGGCTTCCTGGACTGTATGTAAATAGGATATTTTCAATTAAAAAAGCTTATACAATTACAGATCCCAATGCTCTAGGTATAATTTTCTGATTTTTGTAACATATGTGTAGTATTATATATCCTGATTACTCCACCTAACCTGTGGGAGAATATAGGTTGTAGGTTGAATATAGGAAGTGGGTTGAATAGTGTTCCCCTCAAAATTCCTGTCCATCTGGAACTTCACCATGTAAGGGCCCACTTAGGGACTGACTTGACTGATAGATTGTGTTTAAAGCGACACTGTATCATTTTCTGCATTCTGTTCTTTAGCAACTAATAGATTCTACTTCTCCTGAAGCACCCTCTCTAGGCCCCAGAGCTGCCAGTGGACAAATATAACTACCTATTGAAGAGGTCATCAGTAAGTACTTGGTCTACAGTCCTAGGTATATGTAGCATCCATCTGAACCAGGGCAAAGAAGAATGAAACCATCTCAAATCCTCCAGATTAGATCAGATTCGTGTTAGTTGAATACCTCATTCAACTCTAGCACCAGAGGTGAAGAATCACCTACGTGAGCTCTACTCAAATTCAAGACTCATGACATTATGTGTACCATAAAAATCTTTGTTGTTTTAGCCTTTTAGTTTGGGGAAGTTTGTTGTTCAGCCAGAGATCACTGGAATAATTTATTTAAAGTATAAAGTTCTTTCAAATTACAAAAAATAGCAAGGATATTTCTCTATCAAAATCATTAGATTTAAAATAGTTAATACTTGGAAACCAGGAATTGAAATAAATATTATAAGAATCTGCTAAGTCACTTCAGTCGTGTCCCACTCTGTGTGACCTCATAGACGGCAGCCCACCAGGCTCCCCCGTCCCTGGGATTCTCCAGGCAAGAACACTGGAGTGGGTCGCCATTTCCTGCTCCAATACATGAAGGTGAAAAGTGAAAGTGAAGGTGCTCAGTTGTATCCGACTCTTAGCAACCCCATGGACTGCAGCCAACCAGGCTCCTCCTCCTCCTGGAAAATCCAAGGATTTTCCAGGCAAGAGTACCGGAGTGGGGTGCCATTGCCTTCTCTGAATACATGGAACTTAATTTGGGGGAGGGGGAAGACTTAGCTAAACATGTGCAAATAATTAATTAAACATTCTTGATTTAAGTAATTAGTTCATATAATCATCTCTTTCAGGTCTTGATCAAATATCCCTCTCTTATGAGATTTCCCTGATGCTCCTACTTCATATTGTAAAAACTCTCTGCACTCATATCTGCACTTCTTTTCTTGTTTCATTTTCTTTCAAAGTATTTATCACCATCCAGCATATTGCCCTTTTTTTTTTTTTTTTTTGTTTTATCTTTTTTACTCTCTATCTTGTCTCACAAGAAGGTGAATTCCATGTGAACAAGGATTCTTGTGGGTTGTACTATGCTTATCAAACACACCCTAAACAATCACTCTCATTTAGCAGGGGCGCAATATGTACTTACTACAGAATAAACCAGTTGTCCAAAATATATTTATCTGGGAAGTTGACAGATGATTAAGTGTAACTTGGAGTGCTAGGCAAGTTGAAAATGGCAAGAAGAAAAAGCTCACACATGCAAATGCACACAAAGGTTGGGCTCCTTTATACTGAGCATTAAAGAAAGAATGAAAAATTGGGAATTTAACTATATAGAATTGAACCAAATGATTTGTTAAAAAGTGAGTTCCCAAGCAATAAAAGTGTGCAAGAAGAAAATAGACAACCACTTAAGAAGCAATTTACATGTTATTTAAGCATCTGCTGCATAAAATTAATCAAAGCTCAGTTGCATTCCTGTTATCTAAGCTGAGAGTGAAATCACAATGCCCTACAGTTTACCCCTGAACCCTGCTACCATTCAAGGGGCTAATAAAACCTCTATGGATAGCCTGTATTTTGCCTGAGGTCCTCTCTGGTCACAGTCTTTAGCCAGCGTGCTTCACCAGGAAGGCTAATGGGGAGCTTTGCTGACATCTAGCTTGCTGCCCTTTGTGTAACTGTGGATAATGAAACCTTCATTTAAGTGTTGTTCAGTTGCTAAGTCGTGTCCAATTCTTTTGGACCCCTTGGACTGAAGCACGCCGGGCTTCCCTGTCCCTTCCCACACCTAGGTTATCTATGTTGAACCCTGCTTTTGAGAATGCGTGCTCTACAGGATTTTGATTCTTTTATAAAGATACCAGGGATCTATCTTTAAAATGAACAACAAACAATTCTCTGCTGCTGCTGCTGCTGCTAAGTCGCTTCAGTCGTGTCCGACTCTTTGTGACCCCATAGATGGCAGCCCACCAGGGTCCCCCATACTCATCCTCAAACTATTACAAAGTCAGGTTATGAATGTAAGAGCAAGAAAACCGGACAGACATAAATATATGTGTATAAATCAATAGATTCTCATTGTTTTTATATTTCTTCTCTCATCTTTCTTCCAATTCTCTCTCTCTCTCTCTCTCTCTCTCTATATATATATATATATACACACACACACATACATATTATACCTTGCTAATTTTTTTCTATATCTCCTCTTTTCTGCCTTCTTTATAAGCTTAGAAACAAAATGCAATCATGGGAAGATAGAAAAAACGCTCCAAGCTACTATACTAAATTTCCTGAGGTCACTGAGAAATTTCAGCATAATGAGGGAGTAATACAAGCTATGATGCTTAACCCTGACTTTTCCTGTGGAACTGAACCACTGATTCTCTGGCCATTGGAAAAAATCAGATATTGCAAGTTCACAGACCAATTTGGGACCAGTCTGAAGGACCAGCCCAGCTTTAGGACTCTTGTTGCAACAAGTAGAACTGAGTCTTCTTCTTCAGTCCAATGCTTCCTCATCGCTTCTTTATGAATATGTCCCAAGGGTACATGAAGAAATCTGCATAAAACTGTTTCAGTTTCAGCATCTGGGAACCCAGTGTAAGCAAGTTGGTATGTAGTCTTGTTTCTATTTAATGCAAAGGATTATACTGGAAAAGAGAATTACAGTAAACATCCCTGTAGGTTATACCTTAGCTTGAGCTTTTATGTACCCTCTACTCTCTTCCCTCCATCAAAATGTTTTCTACTTACCACCCTGCCATGACCGAAATCTCTCTAAACATCCAGCTGCTGTAGTCTCAGTAACACTCCCTGTATCCTTATCTCATTAGGACTACCCTATTGAGAAGAGCAGTGGAAAAGTTCAAGACTAAAGAGCAGTTCAAGATTGAGAGCAGAGGTTAATAAGCTATCTGATACTTCAAAGGCGAAAGGATAGGTGATGACACTTTGAAAATGGCATCCAAGGGTGCAGGGTAATGACATGCAGCAATTAATTTTCCTCATACTCATTCCACACACTTAATTCTCTTTCCAGTTTCTAGAATCACTCTTGCCCTTTCTTATTCTCTTCCTTTCTCACATTAACCTTCCTAAATCTATCCTAGGCTATGATATAATATTTTTTAAAAAATATGTTGACTGATTAAGACCACGCATTTAAAAAAACTTATTTGAAAATTAGGTGACGAGTAGCTGGCATGTAAATGAAATCTCTAAACTAACTGGAATAAGCTAATATTTATTTGAGTATGAAACACTTGTCCTGTGATCGATAGTTTGGATAGAAAAAGAAAACAAATTTAATATCCTTTCTTAGGTAATAATCTGAAAGTCTTATTCTGAAAGAAATTCTAGAGTTATTTGGTCAAGGGAATCATTTCTGAATTGAGTCTGGACAACACCAAGAAAATAAGGATTGGAAGGAATCAAATTCAAGCAATACACCTAAGACTGCAAAAGAAAGGATGAAATATAGAGTTAAATATTTTTATAGCATTGAAGATGAAAATGTTGCCTCACTATATTTCCTTAAATGATTAATGTATTAAATATTTTAAAATTCTTATATTTGTGATATAAACAAGGAAGGTGGCATATGAGACAGAGAAAGCAGAGAACCAAGATGTCAACAATACTTTTCAAGGAGTTTTAGGTCAGCAGATGTTAGTTCTATGTTGACCCTAAATTGAGAAGAAAGGACAGAAGAAAGTAGTTTGAAATACAGAGATCTGAAACCAACTGGCTCAGTGTGAAGGGGAAAATCTGAAAAAGCCGAGTATCCTAGGAAAAATCAGCTTTCATCTTGCATATAGACTCACAACTTGTTTAAATAATCATAACCACTAAGTGGAAATATTCCAGCCAGCCCAAAAAGAGCTTACTATCCAATGCTGTACCAGAGACAAACATATTCCTAAGGTGAAAGTATAACAAAGTCTGCCACTTCACCTTTTTAAACAAATAGCATTCTGTCTACATTTGTAGATTAGAATATCTGACTATATTTAAATTGTGAGCTCGCTGTTAATCATATTAACAAGGTTCTGCCTCATCCACTTCAGGATACTGCTTCATTATCTAAAAGCTCTGAATGTTGATACTTTATTGAGAATAAACATTTATATAGCTTTGCCCTTGAAAATCTGGCAATGGTGCAGAAATTTTCAGCTTTGTGTTTGTTCTTTGCTATGCTTCTGTGCTATAAAGCAGGTGTCTTGTATATCACAACCCAAACTATTTACATTACTAGAATAAGAATTTCTAAAAATATTTAAATATGTTAACATATCCTGAGGCTATGTCTGATCAAAATAACTATCACAGAAACCCAAAGCACATTGTTAATTGGGTCAGAAGTCTATTCAATAAATACTGTATTCTATTTCAAACAGGAATGCTAGCACGTATTAAGTAGACAAGTGTGAGTTTATATTCTAAGAATAAATTCACCTCTTCAGTATAATATACCCTTTCTGTAGATCCTTTTGTGATGTCTGTGTTTCTGATAAGGATGCTATACCATTAATAGTAAACTCCTTTACCTATTTGTTAGGTGCTTGTATCTCTATTAATTACATACACACTCCCTTTTGGCATCTAATCTATAGCTTTCCAAGTGACTTTATTTAAATAATTGACAAGATGACAAAGTCCTTAGATGCTTGACAACATTTGAATATTCGAATATTGGATATGACTTACAGAAAGTTGAGGGCACTAAAGAGTATATTTAATGTAATAAAGATCAGAAGGTAGAAGAGTTTGACTCAAAGATGGATACCTTTCCAAAGAGGCTTTACAAGCTACAAAATTGCGGACAATTTTGGTGCATCTGTTCTACACAAAAGCTCTTTCTTTGGAGCAATCCTTTATGTTACCCTCAGGAAAGAATGCCTAGAGCTAAGTTCACGCTATCTCACTCCACCTCCTTTGAAATGAAATGATTAGCTCATGGCAAACATATCTTTGGAGAAGCCAGTCTATAAGCAGGACTGAGGCCTTCAGAATGTCTCTCCTGGGGACTTAGAATAAAGAGAGTTGGACGCTGGTCAGTTGAATGAGATACCAAGGCTGTGCGATCTAGGACTGAGAGAGTCATTTTCAGCTATGTGCGTGGAGATACAGAAAAAGTCACTGTATAGAACAAGAAAAAAAAGATGCAGCCTCATCAGAAAGTGAAGTCAACTGTCTCATTCACAGTGATGAAGACTATGGTTTCCAGTTTTCTCTTCCTGTTTCCAGTTAATAAACTGGTGAATGAGGATGACTTTTATGGATTATTCATTGGGTTAATTTAATTCCTTATAAACCCCTTCTCCTTAAGGCCATGGGTTTCTCATATCAAAGAAGCCCTATTACCAAAGGATCGCTATTGTGCCACAGGATCCCTAAGTGTGTTCAGTCCTGTCTGACTCTTAGGGGCCCCATGGACTATAACCCACCAGGCTCCTCTGCCCATGGAATTTTCCAGGCAAGAATACCGGAATGAGTTGTCATTTCCTACTGGCTTTTAACACATGAAATTATAAAAGAAAACTAATTAATATTTATCAATTATGCATTTCTTTCTTTCCAAATTGATCATAAGCCTTTTTAAGGAAAATTATGTTGTAAACTTGCTTATAACTTTATTTTCTAGCATGAGATCACTTAAGGATAGGTAATAGTATAATATAAGTTGTTTATTTAGTATCTCTGAGAACTGCTTTTAGACTTTGGCATGTTTCCCTGTATATCAGATTATCCACCTAGTTCTCAAATTTCCATTTCCACAAAGGTTAGGCTTTGTCAAAAATAACAGAAAATCACAAAGACAGGGATATACAAGTCATCACACTATATCTGCATATGTTCTAAATTAGAGGCTTGGGTCTATTGGGATGGGGTGTGGGTGTATATCTGATGGTTTATCTGAAGGTCACAGTTCATTGAAGATAGCTTTTGTGGGGACCAAGCGTGAGGAAGGAAGACACATCAACACATCTATCTAGAAGGTGTCCCTGAGAAAGAGACCCAGGATCCAGCTTAGTGGGTTCAGGAGAAAGTTAAGTACCTTAGAGATTCATTTACTCTTTAAATATATTAACTCAAGACATATATGTCTACTAGAAAGTTCAGAATCATTCAGTCAAAAACTTATTCTTACTCTGAAGAAATCTTGGCTATGGTGTCACAAGAACTGTATTCTACGCCTGTGAAGATTTCCTTGCACTGTGCTGTTCGGACACCGTTAAGCCAGTCACTTGTTGTGCGGAAGGTGGTAATGTCGATGTTACTTTGGTCCAGGAGAAGGTTTGAGGGCCTGCAAGAAAATAAAATACCAAAGGGAGAAAGATCAGGAGTCAGCAGAGTTGCTGCGTGTCAAAATTCAACACCAACATCAGCAGGAACTTCCAGACTTCATGTGGCGCTCCTGTTTATTTGTAAAATTTATCTGCCATGAAGTCTTCATCTGCTCAAGCTGGCAGCTTGCAAGGACACTGTGTAATCATCTTGTCTCAGTGCTCCCTTCTCTACTCATGACTGCTTTTTAAATTACTGAAACTTTGCCAGTGAAGAGCATAAATACATCCATCCATACTTCTATAATTTAATTTGTTTAACCATTAGCAAATATGGTGGTAATTTAGGTTGCAGTTATAGCTGACATGACATTCTGAACACTCTGTTGTCTGCTTTGGTGGATGGATTTGTTTCCAGTATTAAATCCTGCTTACTGAATGTTCATCTGCAGGCATTGTACAAGTTGCTGTCTAAGGGAAGATTTGAACAATGTAGACTATATTTACAGCAGGATGTAAAGTTTGCACAAATTTAATGTCAAAACAGCATTAAAAATAAAAAATTAAAAAGAAATAGAAAACAGTAGATAAGTAACAATAAGTGAAAGTCTAACAACTAGGACAACAACAAATATATTTTACAATATAAATATACATATATGTGTGTGTATATATATGTGTGTGTGTATATATACACACACACACACAAAGATAGATGATAGACATTGTGACTATGATTTTTATTGCACAATATAGTCAGCATTAACAGAATTTTTTCAGTTCAATCACTCAGTCATGTCTGACTCTTTGCGACCCCATGGGTTTGCAGCATGCCAGGCCTCCCTGTCCATCACCAACTATCGGAGCTTATTCAAACTCATGTCATCGAGTCGGTCTGCCATCCAAACATCTCATCCTCTGTCATTACCGTCTCCTCCCATCTTCAATCTTTCCCAGCACCAGGGTCTTTTCCAATTAGTTCTTCACATCAGGTGGCCAGAGTTTTAGAGTTTCAGCTTCAGCATCAGTCCTTCCAATGAATATTCAGGACTGATTTCCTTTAAGATTGACTGGTTGGATCTCCTTGCAGTCCAAGGGACTCTCAAGAGTCTTCTCCAACACCATAGTTCAAAAGCATCAGTTCTTTGGTGCTCAGCTTTCTTTATAGTTCAACTTTCACTGCCATACATGACTATGGGAAAACCATAGATTCGACTAGATGGACCTTTCTTGGTAAAGTAATGTCTCTGATTTTTAATATGCTGTCTAGTTGGTCATAGCTTTTCTTCCAAAGAGCAAGCGTCTTTTAATTTCATGGCTGCAGTTACCATCTGCAATGATTTTGGAGCCCAAGAAAATAAAACCTGTCACTGTTTCTATTGTTTTCCCGTTTGACATGAAGTGATGGGACTGGATGCCATGATCTTAGTTTTCTAGATGTTGAGTTTTAAGCCAGCTTCTCCACTCTCCTCTTTCACTTTCATCAAGAGACTCTTTAGTTCTTCTTCACTTTCTGCCGTAAGGGTGGTATCATCTGCATATCTGAGGTTATCAATAACCTCAGTATTTCTCCCGGAAATCTTGATTCAAGCTTGTGCTTCATCCAGCCTGGCACTTCATGTGATGTATTCTGCGTATAAGTTAAATAAGCAAGATGACAATATACTACCTTGATGTACTCCTTTCCTGATTTGGAACCATGTTTTCCCAATTTGGTTCCATGTCCAGTTCTAACTGTTGCTTCTTGACCTGTATATGTTTCTCAAGAGGCAGGTCAGGTGGTCTGGTATTCCCATCTCTTGAAGAGTTTTCCAGTTTGTGTGATCAACACAGTCAAAGGCTTTGGCATAGTCAATAAGGCAGAAGTAGATGTTTTTCTGGAACGCTCTTGCTTTTTCGATGATCCAGCAAATGTTGGCAATTTGATCTATGGTTCCTCTGCCTTTTCTAAATCCAGCTTGAATATATGGAAATTCAGTTCACATAATGCTGAAGCTTGACTTGGAGAATTTTGAACATTACTTTACTAATGTGTGAGGTAAGTAGTTCTGTGAGGTAAGTACAACTGTGCAGTCGTTTGAACATTCTTTTGCACTGCCATTTTTTAGGATTGGAATGAAACCTGACCTTTTCCAGTCCCGTGGCCACTGCTGAGTTTTCAAAAATTAGCTGGTATATGGAGTGCAGCACTTTTACAGCATCATCTTTGAGAATTTGAAGTAGTTCAGCTGGAATTCCATCACCTCCACTAGCTTTGTTCATAGTGGTGCTTCCTAAGGCCCACTTGACTTCACATTCCAGGATGTCTGGCTCTAGGTGAGTGATCACAACATCGTGGTTATCTGGGTCATGAAGATCTTTTTGGAAAAGTTCTTCTGTGTATTCTTGCCAACTCTTCTTAATATCTTCTGCTTCTGTTAGGTCCATACCATTAGGATTGACTTATATAATTACAGGTATGACTATAGGTCTATGACAAACTGCAAGATCTGGTGACTCAAAGGAACAACAGAGATAAAAAAGAAATGGAGGAAACCATGTTTTCATCTCTGAGGAGCCAAAAGAAGCATCCTATTGGTAAACTGCCTTTGGGTTGTTTTTTCAGCTTTCAGTGATTTCTTTAATTGTCCTGTGACTCATAGAACTGGGACTGGTCACCAGGTAGATGCTTGATTGTCTTTCTCTTTATTCTTTCCTCTTATTATGAGTGCTTGAGCAAATAGTAGTTATGAAGGTCTTTGCTTTGAGATGAACAATAATAATAGCCATAAGGATTATGTTGAACAATTATGAACACTAACAATATGCCAGAGACTATACTGGCATAGACTAAGCATAATACACAGATAAGAAGGACTTTAATCTTTATGTTAGTTAGACACTGATGCTATGTCCCTACAATTCTTGTGGAAGCTGAAACTAAAATTAAGTGACAAATCAGAGTTTGGCCCACATTTAAAAGGAATTTTTTAATTGGGAGATTTCCGTTACTACTGATGATATTTCTCCAACTTGCGTAAGCGTGTGTAAGCATGAGGTCAAGATTCTGACATCTAAACAAACATGTCCTAGACCTGCATGCTGCTGTTGGAAACGCATGAGAGACATGTAAATTCATTTGGATTTTGATGGGGAGATATTAAATTTATCTGCTAAAGATACAGTTTTAATTAAAAATAAGCTTATTTGATAAAAATGATATTTAATACAATTTTAACGCTGAGTTTAAGAAAACATCGACGGGATGACTGTTTGGTTCTACCTATATTTGCAGGCTCTGTGGGAAATACATATGAGCAATAACTTTCCTCCTTGTCATGATTTGTGAAATGGAGATAGCCGAATGTGGAGGATTTTTCAGCCTTCTTTCCATTAGACTAAAGTCAACCACTTCACTCCTCTTTACCCCAAATGTTTTAATTATAAATAAAAAATTAAAGTAAAAGTCACTGGGTTGTGTCTGACTCTTTGAGACCCCATGGCCTATACAGTCCATGGAATTTTCCAGGCCAGAGTACTGGAGTGGGTAGCCATTCTCTTATCCAGGGAATCTTCCCAACCCAGGGATCAAACCCAGGTATCCTTCATTGCAGGTGATTCTTTACCATCTAAGCCACCAGGCAAGCCGAAGAATACTGGAGTGGGTAGCCTGTCCCTTCTCCAGTGGATCTTCCCAACCTAGAAACCAAACAGGGGTCTCCTGCATTGCAGGTGGATTCTTTACCAACTGAGCTATCAGGAAAGGCAAATTAAAATTATGAAATTTGTAATTTGTTTTGCTGTGTTACAGTTTAGTTTTAACTAACCCTCACAGGTCATCTAAAAGAAAGAATGAGAAATTAAGCATTAGTTTACAAAGCATTATCTTTCCTTTAGGAATATCAACCCCATGGACTGCAGCCTTTCAGGCTCTTCCATCCATGGGATTTTCCAGGCAAGAGTACTGGAGTGGGGTGCCATTGCCTTTTCCGATCTAGAACATCACAAAATATAAATATAACATTTTATAAATTATTCTCTTCTAGAAAATATACATAAATAATTTTCTATGATTCTTTAAATTACTAATCTGAAAAAAGTTCATTTTTTAAATCATTGAAATTTCTGGTTTGTGTTTTATTTTCTTAAGAATTTGAGAAATTACAGAAATAGATACACATCCAGGTTCCAAAACATGCATAATATTCTTGAGTGGTTTTGCATGACCGTCATGAATGAAATATCCTTGGTCACTGGCCAACATTGGATATAATATTGTACCCATTGGATAAGACTTGGAATCAGTAAACAAAATTGACACGTGCAGCGTGAAATCAGATGTGAGGAAATTTTCTAAGCAAAATGAAGTGAGACCTAGAAAGGAGACAATAAAATATTGGACTATCTACAGGCATGCACACACACTCACATACACTCACACCCTACAGCTTGGATTTCTACAGTAGCTAAAGCACAGACTAATCTAATGTTGACTTTTGTCAACTCCTGGTCCCATGAATAGCAATCCTTTTTTATTTATGAGCTTGTGGGTATGAAGAATCAAACCCCAGGACATTTATTCAGAATATTTACGAAGTGTGCCTAATAGCAAAATGCAGTTTTTCTTTCTCAATTCAAAATGGTTTGTATTTTTAAACTCAACAATATAGTCAGACTCAACAAGAATGTGGAAAAAATTAGTACAAACAAGTTGAAATAAAACAGGACGGGTGGATTAGGGATTAGAGTGACCCCAACTGAGTCTTTCTGTTTATTACTTGGATCAAAGTATAAGGAAGACAAAGAATGACCTAATTTTAATGCCAGTGACCTCAGAATAACCAGCCCTGCAAAGTATCATTTTTCCACTTCCAGGATTTCTCTGGGGAATTCAAATAAAAATTGGTTCTTTTCCTCCTCCGAGAGGACATCTGGAGAGTTTATCAATGGATAGGAATTTGTCTCTCACTGTGAAGAGCCTGTGATGTCTCTTCATGCGCACCAGGGGAATGTAGGCTTTTTGAGCAGCTGCAAGCATTGGAGTTTTTTTAGACCTAGCCCCAGACATTGGGTCTAAAGGGGAAATTTATAGGCTGGGTGATGTGCACTGTGAGCTCACACTTTTACTAGACAAATTAGATAGGTTTCAATCCGTGCAGCTGTAAACGATGTCCTGCAGAGTTCCACCTGATCTTTTACAGCTTTTCATAAATCAGTACCTACTGGCCGCAGACTGCAGTCATTAAAAAGAAATCATGGAAATTACATGTTTGCTCAGGGGAAGCAAAAAATAACTTTCCTCCCTTTCTTTCTCCCTCCTTAGATTTTGGTTTGTGAATTATTCTGTTGTGGATTTTCATACTGTTGCTTTAAAGAGGTACATGTATATTTTCTTCCCACCAACTCTTACTTTATCTGTAAATGCTCATAACAATTAGCACCAGATACTTGGGACAAATGTCAATAAGTAACTGCTAGTCCCAGGAATATCTTCTTATAATGATCTTATTTTGGTATTGCACTAGAATTCTAACTCTAAAATTGAATGTTAAGTTATCCTTTTATAATATAGAAAGACTCCTTTGGGTTTACAAAGGGCTTTATTTTTTATGTATTAAAAATAATGATTTATATATATTTCTTGAATGAATAGGTAGATGCCTACTGAGTCTAGAAGTAAATATTAGTAATGTTGAAGATGTATTCTATCCCACTATAATTACGTGCTTTTTGTCTGTTGTTGTAAGTAGTTTCTCAGCAGCAAAATGTTAATTATATCTATATTTATTGATATTATTGCCTGAGAATGGTAATATACTTTTCAATTACTTTTATAATTTATCGTTAATATTTGAGTCTTATTGTATTTCAAGGGAAAAATTGTGTATTTGCCAAATTTCTAAATGTGAATTTATTATCATTTTCATCTTTTTATCCCTAATATAAGAAATTCCAAATAGGATTAAATAAATTTAACTTGTCATCAGTAACTAAAAATAATTTTGAGTACATATAGTTCCCAACAGGAGACTAGTATATAAATGACACATTAAAGAGAAGTAAAGTCATTGTGTTTATTTTAATTGTCTCTAGACCTTAAGGACAAAATCTTAGCAGTTATAGCTATTACATCTGGTTTAGTTTCTCCCAATGGTAAAATTACTTGCTTTGATTTTTAAGATTAAAAAAAAAGAGAGATCACCTGAGTATTTGGAATATTTGCTTTATTCTAAAATGTTCTTTATCATATTTGTTCAGTAAGGAAAGTCACCCTGTCAGTTTCAGAATTAGAGGTCAAAGTCATTTTGAGAAATAGATTGTTTTTTGGTCCTTAGAATTCTATTAAAGTATATAATATTTGTTAAAAAAATGTAGATATTCTCTAAAAGAAATATATTTGTTCTCTTAGAGATCAGTAGCATTTGTTAATGTTAATTTAGTGCCATTAATGGAGAAAAATTACAAGGACTGCTTATTTTTGTTCTTATTTATTCTGCAACTTAATGAAGATAAACCCCTACAAAGTTAGCAATAAGAATTAGCACAATGAAACAATATATTTTAAATCATTTCATTTAAATTAACTACGTATAATTGACTCTTAAGAATATTATTCTAAGTATTTAAAATATATCATTTAAGTCTTTATACTATAATTTA